>NCVV01000007.1:470763-694224 GCA_002092955.1 Auricularia auricula-judae
ACAGATACTAACCTCCTGGCCCGAGCCGCTGAAGAAGGCAAGCGCAACGCGATCAAGCAGCGAGACATCCAGCTCTTTGGAGAAATCCAAGATGGCCTGCGATGAAGCCGTTCAGAACGTGCGCGCAACACCTAGCAGACTGCCTACCTCCATGATTCAGTTGAAGCCGCCGGACGTGTAGCTCAGTGAACACGTTGGGTGCAAGTGGTTGAGTCGAGCGGATGACGAACGGAAGGAACCGTGAACGTGTGAACGGCGATTTCGCATGACACAGCCGCATCGAAGTTTGGTGGCGATCTCTCCACCAATCCCTCATCAGGAGGATCTTCAGCTGTACGCTGTAAGATTTTGTTGAGCTAAATTCGGTACACCATGGTTTCGTAATCATTGCTGCCTGAGGTCTCACAAGGAAATACCACAGATTAGATCTTACCCATCCTCTCAGAAAGGTCATCTCACTGAGGTTGCCTGATTCCAATTCAGACACTACAATATGCACATGCAAGATTCCACAGCATCTATGCTTTGTGCATTGTTCATTGGAAAGTTCTTCGTTATAATTGCAGAAAGTTGGCCCTTGTCTGTTCAAGCTGAGCATCGCCCAACAACACCCAGGACAATCTTGGCGAATCCGTCATAGGAATCTGAAACTCAGGGCATTCCATGCATGCGAATCAACGTATCGTGAAGACCCCCTTGAGGATCAATAAATCCAGGCGGAATCACAGGCGGGTCGTCGGAAACCGAGGGTCCTACTTACAGTAGATCACCTGCAGCTGAGTCGCGCTACACTGGCAGGACTGACAAGGCCAGGTGACATTCATTCCCATATTTACACCGGAGAGATGGCCACAGGTGGCCATTGTTCACGTTCATCTGGCAAGGCCATTTGTCCGTTGCAAACTCCTAGCCTAATCGAGCGTCTGCATTCTCACCAGTCGATCCGACATGTCAGCTGAGCTTGGTTAATCGTTCCATTGTCCCAGAGACATATAAGGCGGGCTCACGACCCCCGACTTCCTCTCACACCCCGGAGCAGCTATGGTTGGACAAGCCGAAGTATATGCCGACATGCCGCGGCTCATCGCAGCCAGGACTAATCCACGCAACCGCAAGAACACGTGGCCCGAGTCAGAGGACTGGGAAGGCTACAGCCGGCGAGGCAAGACACGCCGGTCCGCGGCCTTCGCAGTCGAGAGACCTTCTGATGGACCTCTGCAGCATTGGTCGACAGCTTCCGCCAGTGTACACATCAGTGGCATACCATGGGCGGGAGCACGTTCCTATATTACCAGCATTACTATGCCAGAAGGAATCGCACAGGGCGAGAGGGTGAGCATTGCCAGTACAGAGTCGAACTTAGGCGCCAGGACTGGAGCTCACAAAACCGAATTGGCAGTCACGCTTCCGCGCCGCAACCAGTTCATCGCCAATCAGTTCTACGACCGCACGGGGCGTCGCCGCACCCACGCGCAAGGTAAAGCCAGACGTGGCTTGTAGCCCAGCGGTAGAGCGTCGTCGGCTGACAGAATCATCCAGTCGCAAGTCACCTCCAGCAGTTGCGTCAGTGGTACAAATACAGCCGCGGAAAGGGCAAGGCGTGGGATGCGGAGGAGTCTGACTCGGAATAGTGGCATGGGAAACTGTTGGTCCGAGAATTTGTATCGAGAGTATGTCAGGAAACGAGTTTCGTGCCACAGCTTGGAAGCCAGCAGTCATTCTCCACAAGACGAGAGACGAGAAGATGAAACGGGCCAACACTGCACGCTGCCAATGAGAGCCGAACATAGCGAGCACGCGTCGAAAGTCACGGAAATTGCACGTCATCTGTTTGAGCTAGCACAGACGGTGTATCATCTAGCCTTGGTCTTTCAGCGTGTTGCCCGGATTCAAGCTGAGTGACACCGCTCATTGCAGGGCCGTAGCAAGGATTCTGCTGTCAGGCAACGCGGCGAGCAAAGAGTCAGACGTTTGCGCCCGGTCAATACGAAAGCTGGAATGAAAACAAAAAGAGAGGGGGGAGTCCGTCATCGGACGCTCTGGCCGTCACTGCTTATCAGGCAGATAGTAGGCCAGTCGCAAGTCCTCAGGAGTCGGGGGCGGACCTCCGATCCACTCGGGGATCGAATTTTGCTGGGCCCGCTCCCCTGTCGCCATCCAGTAAAGAGTGGTTTGAGTTGGAGTCGAACCCTCGACCTTGACGGGTCCCCCCAAACGAAGTCGTAACCTATATGCCCACTCGGTTACCCGAGTGGGCGTTCATACCTGCGAACTGAGGCATATTAGGCCTCAGCGGTTTGGCGGAGGCGGCTCTAATGGACACACGAACCAACGATGCTTCTATCCAACGATTATCGTGCTACCCCTCCGTTGAAATGGAGTCTAGTGTGTCGCTGAGGTACTGTGTTGATGAGGTGAGCATCGGAGTCTAAGAGTCGGTTTTTCACGTACTTAACGTACGATCCTCCTCGAAGGTGAAAAATGAGGCCAAGGTACGCGTAGAGAGTGTGCTTTGAGCAAAAAGGGTCAAGAACTGGTGAAGAGCTGCGGTCCACGGCGACTGCACCACACGAGGCAGTGAGTGAGTGCGAAAGGGCATGCGAGAGCGGGAAGCACGAAGGAATTTGAGCAGCGTTTCCAAGTCGTTCCCCCGAAATATTCGGCAAAGACGGGGTTACAGCATCCTGTTGAGCTGGCGGCCGCGGGCCGCAGGGAGTGGACAGCCGTGCGAGCGTGAGCCGTCTGCGTACCTCAGCGGCTCTGACAGCACAGCGCCCACGGCTGCACCCCTCGAATGCCATGGCCGCCTCTTCGTGATATTCCGGGAATTGACTGCATAGAAGAGTAGGATGAGCATGCTATACGCGGCTTTGCGGGACTGTGCACGTACTCTGGCCGACACGCGGCCCATCTAAGCCGTTATATTGTCAGAAGCATCCAGCTTCGAGCTGTCGAGCTGTTTGCAGCACGAGGGCGTCGGAAATGTCGTCCAAGGCGAAACATGGCCTATGGTCGCATAGCGCTTATAGAGAGGCCAGGCTCGAATGCGCTCAACGGTGGGGGCAACGTGTCGCGGGGAACCTAGATAGCGAGTGTGCTGGTGGTGCGCTGATGCTTGGTCGGCGGTGCGGCGCAGAGTATGGACTCGGAGGTGCTAGAGCTGAACATGAGGAAGACTTGTGACGCGAATTTGCACTCCGCTGTTGGCTTTCTCCTTCCTTAGCACGTGCAAATCTACGATTGGTTTTTTCTGGCAGTATACTGTGGCGTTCGAGGACGAAGCAGGCACTTTAAAAATGCATAAGCCGGCCCCACAAAAATGATAACGATAAAACGACGGTAGTACTCGAAGGAGTCGAAGCTGACACGCTCTGCGAATCTCTCGAGCTTGGCCGTGTGGCGGCCTCCCATGTCCTCGGCGAATCGGACGCCATTGAAATGCATCACCACGAGCGGCGCATAACGCAGCGTTTCTTGCACGAATCCGACGATTTCTGCTGTCTTGACGGTCAGCATGCGTGTCCCAGCAAAGGCAGTCTCCTCATTCTCTCTGCGGGCAACTATGCGAAGATCTCGCAGCCGGGGCCACCACCAGGTCTTCCCTGACTGTATCACGTCGAAAATCTCTCAGTTCTGCTCGGCGTCGCTCCAAGATGGACGGTGACCGCAGGATGCGCGGCAGCCGTCGGAACTACCACTTGCCCTGTTCACTGCGGCAGAAGACGTCTACAGGAACGATACACGCCAGGATAATACTTTACAGCATTCCGGAACGTATCAGGCTAACAAATGGTGCTCAGACGTGGGGATGTTGCATTTTGGGGAAGAGCGGCCGCGCTCTGACGTCCGCGGCCAGCGTCCCACAGATTCATTTGGCCTTCTGGAAATCCTTCCGCACTTAAACACGAGTCCTGAAACATGATATCACGACATACACATTTCATAGACGCGTCTATGAGCCGTTCTTCTCAGAGCTTGAGTTCCAGTCGCGGGCTCGTCTTGTCCATGTAGCGTATCGTTCGTGGCATTTCCTGCTACCCATCTGGAGGAAAATGCAATATGGATAGGTTGTGCAACGTCGTGCAGACTGTACAAAATGAATTTGGATACCAAGGTGCGTAAAATCTGTGGTGGGAAACTTCTTCTCCGCAACACCAACACGATGTTCCTCAGTTCACCGGCATTCCAAAAGTCCCACTTGTATAAGCGAGGGTGGATAGGAGAAGAACTCATATTGCACTTTTCGCAGATATCAACTCCCACTCGGGTAACCGAGTGGGTAAGTGACAAGGCCCGTGTGGGTCTTTCCTGGATGGCGACAGGGGAGCGGGCCCAGCAAAATTCGATCACCGAGTGGGTCGGAGGCCCGCCCCCGTTTCCTGAGGCGGCGGGCGGGGCCGATGACGGACTCCCTCTTTTGCATTTTTCATCTTTCATTCGGCGTTGAGAGTGGTTGTCCGTGGATACGTGGCTGTTGTTCCGGCGCGCATGGAAGCTTCGTCGCTGTGCATCTCTGAGGCAAGAATTACTGCTGGCGTTGCCAGCTCGGCGAAGTCAAGGGTCAAGCTCGTTCGGACTTTAAGCGGCGTGCTTCTTTGTCCGCGGCGCACGTGACGTCAGCTCATCTGACTTGACAACTGACAACGTGTGGCGAGGCCCTGAGAGTCTAAACCAACGACTTTGTTTCTGCCATGTAATTCAGTTTCAGCTTCGCGCTATGAAAAAATATGGTCGCGAGGGAGCCGCGTTTTGCAGCGCAATAAATCGAGATCAAGATGATGCTGCATTCCGGCTAGGCATACAGCGTGTGAGAGGGAATACATCCAAGAATTATTATGTCGATTCAAGTATTAGGTAGAGGGATGAGCCATGTAGAGTTCGAGGTGATACGAGAGAGAGGGGAGAGTCGAGGCCATGAGGTAAGGTGGCAGAGCCATCATTACTGCAGGCAACACGACGGGCGCCCGGCGGAACTGTGCAACTTGGCGTGCTCGAGGCCGAGGCGCGCGGCGATTTCGAACACGTCTCGGACGCCCTGGGCGTTCTTCGCACTGCACGCGACGGACGCGTGGGGATGCGCGGAGGACGCCATGTCCGCCATCTGCTCTCGTCAATACAAAGATGCCGGCGCGCGCAGCGTAACGGCTTACAGGAGGCGTGAGCCGATCGTCCCGCCGATCCGTGCGGTCTGGGTCTGGGCGCAGGTCGTTCTTGCACGCGACGAGGACGAAGGGCGCGTCGGGCAGATAGTGGAAGACCTCGGGCATCCACTGGTGGCAAAGTCGAGTTAAGTTGGGCGTGCGCTCTCAACCCTGGACTAGCTCTTGCGCGCACCTTTTCGATGACGTTGACGAGGCTCTGCTCCTTGCTGCCGTCGTAGCAGAACAGCACGACGTGCTTGTCGTAGTACGACAGCGCGCGCAGCTCCGGGCGCAGCGTCGAGCCCGGGTCCCAGATGCTGAGGTCGAGCTGCCGGCCCTCCAGATCTATGCGGTGGCTCCACGTATTGTAGGCGTTGGGATAGTAATGCTGGGACGACGGTGAGCACGGGGAGCTGCCAGCGCGGGCTCGGACAAACGAACGGACCTCCGGGAAATGTGCGGTCACGAACGTCTCGACGAGCGCAGACTTTCCTGTGCCGCAGTCGCCGACTGGGCAGGTATTCAGTAAAGGCAGGGCAGCAATCGCAACGGCGGGCACGCACTGACGAGGAGCTGGACGCTGGAGGGCGGCGCGCGGGCGGGCATGGTGGGCGTGCTGAGACAAGGACGAGGACAAAGTGAAAGTCAAGAGCCAAGTCTAGTTTGCACCGGTTTTCAGGCGGCAACTCCGTGCTGGCAGCTGACTGCGAAAGCGTGTCATAAGTAAGTAATACTAATAGATCGCGATCGCACTGCTCGAGTCCAGGGAGCTCGGGAGCAGTCGCTGCGTGCCAGTGGCGAATAACAACGCGCCAAACACGCGCCCGGGTGGATCTCTTCCAACGCCCGAAGACGCGGAGTCGGCTGGCCCAGGCCTCGGCGGACTCAGACAGACGGGAGGCCGCGGCGTGTTCGCCAACGCAAGCGGCAAAATGCACCTCGCAACGCGTAATATTGCTGGCAGGCTCGGCGGGCGGGCACGTGTAGCCCCGCCGCCACAGCCTCCTGCATCCCTGAAACTTGCCTCCGCCCAGCTCGCAGGTACATGCAACGAGACTGGGAATCGTCGAGAGCGCCAGCGGAACAGAATAGGCATGCTTCGTTTAGCCATCAAAGCAGATTTACAGTCTGGACGTCTGGATTCTGGATGCATGCGGTCTAGATTTCGGCGGGAATCCGCCCGATCTGGAGGACGCCGGTACGAATTCCTCAGCCTCGGGCGCGTCATTCGAAATGGCACGCCGCGCGGAATACGCGCAGCGCACTGAGGCACGCGAGCGCACATGAGTGATGCATGCAGGATGAGAAGAATGCAACAGCCACCGGCAACGGCCAGGATTATGATGGATTGTCTGACCAGATCATGCCTATTTTTAATAACCTAGGCATGGAATTGCTGCATACAGAAGGATGGCAAATCCTATCTGCTTCGGTCTCCAAGCATTCTCCAGAGTTCAGGAGAGCATGGGACAATGCCGGGCCATTCAATTCGTGGGTCGGCGCATCTTGAGTGAAAGCGTGAACATCCGTGCAAAGCCTCGGTGGCAGGAACGCAACGGCAGGCACAGATATCCGACACATAGGTACAAATGCAGCTCCAGATACGAGGGCCGATCAAGGACGCATTTGCTGTAAGGACGACAGACGCGCGCCTTCTCATGCTGTAGTCGTCGAAGTCTGGCGCGCCTAAAGTTGGAAGTCGATGCGTGAGAGCTCGGAGGCCCCCTGCTGCGTATTACCTTCCAGAACGATGCATCGGTCTGCAGTGCTGTACGTCGCATTGTTCGTGATGCAACAAACCAGCCTCGGCTCGCCGGTTCAGTGCCAATGACTTCCTTGTCACAAGGAATGCGGGCGGAAACTGGAGCGCGTCGAGGGAGGCCCGCCAGTGCAAGTGGCGTACAAGGGACTTGTTTGTCTGGGTGGCACTCCGCACGATATAAAGGCGCACAAAGGCATCAGCATGACTGCAGATGATAGCCTCGATGATCCATGGTGCTGGTGGCAAAAGTTCGACCGCTATCTGCACCCCACGCCACTACCTGTTGCGCAGCGTCCGCAACCCCGAACGCCGTCCGGCTTCCTCCTTGCCAGGCCCTGGGATGATGCCACAGCACTATTAGCCTGGGTCCACAACTGGAGGGTCTTCCTCGCCGCGCCGTTTGAGCACTGGATCCTCAGCGTAGATGACTGTGCGTACCTTGACCCACTGCAGCGGCCTGCGCGCCTGACGCTCTCTCCACCAGACGCGCGATACCAACCCGGGCCGCTCTACTGCGGCGGCCAAAAGTACGAGTGGGTCCTCAAGGCCCCTTTTGCCCCGGCCAGGCCGGCCATTGTATATGTGAGTCGTCGTGGTGCTCGTCCGGTCGTGGTGCGGGCATGGCTGACGGGTCTCCTCTGTGTCGGCGCAGATGCTGGGCCGCGTCGGACAAGATCAGCGGCGACAGTGCCGCGTGATCCTCTGACGCCGAATGGGAATCGTCCTCCGCGGCGAGCCCAAACACCACATCTTGCTTTACGTCGGCTGCACCAGCTACGCCGACGACGACCGCACCTCGCCGGGAGCTCGTCCTGGACGAGGACTACGACGCCCTGGAGGATGTCGACAATGTGGCAGACATAGTGAGTTCCGCACCCTGGTTTCGAGCTCCCCGGCGGTGCCGCTGACGATGGCTCTGCTGGAGAAATTGGCACTGGTCACCAATGACCTGCACAACCCGATCCATAGCGTCCCATTCGACGCCCTTGGCGGTGCCCCGCTGCCTAATCTCAAGTTCCTCGCCGACGCCATTAACGCGTTCGAATTGGAAGAGCCGGTGGCGGCTTTCATGTCGAGTGCGTGGAGACCTGTCTCATAGCACTGGCCCCATTCAGCCAGGTACACCTGCCTTCGTCCGCGGTCGCAGGATGGGAGAACCGGCGCTTGCACGAGCATTTCCCTGCCGTCCGTTCGCTGGTCCTTTTTGCCATCGAACCTGCCGACGAGAACGACCTCACGCATTCGGTCTTGCGGCTGCCGTACATCGATAAACCGCTGGAAATTCTGCATCTCCAGTGGGACGGCGAAGAGGATTTTGCCCAGGATCCACTTACCGTTCGCTGGCACCAGCATGGTGGCGCGGCTGACGTCCTGCTCATTGTCGTGCTCGTCCTTGTCATTGTCTCGCCTCGTCTTGTCTTGTCTCTCGGATACACGTCGAGCAGATGAGAAAGTCACGGTGGGGCGGGGCAAGTTGTCTTGTTGCTGAGCTCACATTGTCGATGTCAGACGAAAAGCGCGCCAAGGACCATGCAATCGAGTGAAGAATTCAAGGCAGGAAGTTGAAGCATGCAGCGAAAACGGTCGCGACAGATGCTCAAGCGCGTCTCTTCGTGGGATCGGGAAGAGATGACCAACGTGTCAACTCCGCCCGGGTCCAAATCTGTTCGGCACGGTGCCGAAGCTTCCGGCGTCTCTTTCCAACCACCCTTCGCCGCGAAGGACGCGATGGAGCCCTTCAGCGACCTTTTGAACAACCTCTCGCGCCACGAGAAGGTACGATCCAAGGGCGGCTGTTCCGTCCTGCTGCCCGACAACACCTGGGCCGCGGTGAAGCCCAAGAAAAGGGTTCGGCGCGTCCGGGTTGAGCAGTCCGAGGACGAGAACTGCGCGCCCGCGCCTGCGTCGACGTCGCCCGAGGATTTCGAGCCCAAGCGGACGCCGTGTCTGTAAAGGGTGTCTGCCGCGCACAACTGGCATTGTGAGTGGCACCGCGTCGGTACTGAGCACATGCTGACACCACGATTACGAGTAGGGTATCCCAATGACTGGAGGTTCGTCGGCGAAGACGGCCGTGTGTACGAGGCCCAGCTCGTATGGGAAGTGTTCGAGGGGGATAAGGGTATTGGTACGCCCTACCATGTAAGTACAGGTGCCCCAAGGGTTGGATTTTGTGCTGAACCATGTCATCACAGGAAGTGCGTTTGAGCGAGGACCAAGACGTCAAGGATGGCCTGCTCGATGGCGCCTTTCGGGTGGAGGCGCCTTTTGATGTAAGTGTGCACAACGTCGAGAATTTTTATCATTTGCTAAACGCGTGTCTGCGCAGGAGGAGCGCGAGGTTGAACCAGATCCGGCCTCGGCGTCCCCAACAGAGACCACCACCCAAGACGAGGAGCAGCAGGGCACTGACGCCCTGCCGCACTACTCAGACTCGTTGGCGTCGCTCCCGCCCGCGGCGCCATCGACCGAATCTCATTTTACCTCGACAGCGGCTACTGCGCCGACCGCGAGCCCGACCAGCGCGCCTGGCGGTTATCCCGAGAACGCTACAAACACGCTGGTCAGTAGCTCGCTCAATATGCGCTCAGCGCGATCGAAGCTGACACCCTTCAAGTTCTCCTTCGTGCCCTTCCACAACCCCATGTGCAAGTACCCGCCCGTCCCAGCGCATCGTCAGCGGCTACGCCGCCGCCCTAAGTATGTCTCTAGGTACGAAGCCGACGTCGAGAAGGAGTAGATCCATTTGCAAACGGTGCGCACTGCGCGATTAACGCAAAGCCCGCGCCGTCGAGAGCCCGAAACGTACCTCGCTATGCCCACATTTACTCTTTACTATGCATGCCCATTCACGATGCTGTGTCCTCTTCATGTCTTCTCGCCCGTCTCCCTGCCATTTCAATGCATCTTTATTTTTTGTACTCAATCGCAACATCGCGGTGCTTGGACGAGTGTAGCGGGAAGAGGGCCGGAATGCCGAGTCGGAGCTGGCGGCTTTGCGCCCTTTTCTACTTACCACCATCGCAACGTACGTCAAACTATCGCATCCCTGCGTGGTGCGCAGCGCATCGCATGGTGACCCATGACTGTGGGGCGTGTCATTTACCTCTGCGGAGTCAGCTCAGCGCGGTCACGTTCTACAGCCTCTGCACTCTGAACTCGGCGTTCATTTCTGGCTCACAACTTTTGCTCTCGGCGCGCGTTGCCTCTGGTGAACCGGATTTACTTCCAGCCTCAAACATTCAGCGTCGGACAAGCGCTATCAGTGCTGCAGCTATGGTCTTCAATACCCGTTTCGCACAACCATCGTGTGCGCGTTAGCACCCTCCAAATACCAGCGCCCTGTCTCGGATACCGTAGGAGCTCACTGCTAAGAGTCTTTTTATCTCTGTCAACCAGCGGCAGTTCAAACGTCCGTATTTGATTCATCCACACCATCCCGAAAAATCGCGACTGGCAGTGGCAGGCGCTCAGCACGCTCACCTTCCTCTTTTCCCTCGAAATTGGCATCTGGTTCCGTCTTCGTTTCGTGCGCCATGCATGCCCACGTCCTCCGATACATCTTCTCGAGATGTGCACGGATATATGTGCAAGACTGCGCGCTCGCTCGCTCCAATCTCGAGATCATGCATCGCAAAACGCTGTGCGCGCGCAGTTCAGCGGCACTCAGTCCTGGACGATACAGGCTATGCGTCGTCCTTGCTGCTGCTGCCTACGGCGCGCGGCGGTCATCCTTGAGGCCGCATTCTTCTACTTCATATCGAACTGCATCCACGTAGCACGGACCGAGATTCATGGTCGCCGCAGCCGTATATGTATGCTGGAGTTTATTTGGCTAAAGTATCGCTTGGCCATGGCGTGTGAGTAGATCTGGTTGGAGCTCCTCTCCGAATTCAGCATTGTGCGACTCGTATTCCCTCACCTCGAGATTGTTCACCTCTCGCACATGACCATCGTACGAATGGGGTGACATCGCAGCACGTGCCGAAGCGGGTGGCACCTTGCATTGTGACATATATATATATATAAGCTCGAGGTTCAAAAAACGTGCGGTCGCAAATTATGGCCCTCAACTCGATGACTGTGAGGTTACAGTATCCAAAAGTTTGTTCGCTATCTGCACCCCACGCCAACTGCGGAAAGCCAGTCGTCCTGGCGCAATATCCATGAAACCGCAGATAACGAAAACGACAGGTACAGTTATAGGATTATAGCTGGTCAAAGAAATACCTCTTAATCCAAGCCTTTTGCAGGATGACCAGCATCATAACGGATTCCCAGGTAGCTGGGGTAGAGACGACGACGGTGCTATGTTGCTGGGCTTCGATTCTATTGCAAGTATGAAGCCACAGATCGCACCAGCTCTCAGAGCAAAACGGGCACGTATGAGACTATGGAAACCGTAGCGAGTGCTGATATGCGCAAAGGAAGAAAACGAGTAGTAGATGGCACCTAAAACACGCGGATTGGGAAGGTCCCCACGCGCAGTGCGGTTGCGGTGCAGCCTCGCGGGCTATTAGCACCGGGTGAAAACGCGTATTCGAGCGGAGCTCGAAACTGCTGTCAAAGCAATCGGGATTATCCGCACTTTCTTTCCAGTGTCTTCAACCTGCAAACTGCACGATGCCGCTCAACAATCTGACCAATATCACTTGCAACGACGCGACCGGCGCAGCACGCACGCAGGTTGCCCTGCTTGACGACGGGACATGCCGCGTCATGAAACCTCTACCGAAACGCGCGCGTATCGCAGAGGCCGGCAAGGAGAATAGCAGCCTCAAAGTCATTGAGATCTCCAGCAAAACATACCACGTAATGCCGCACTCGGAAAGGCCGCTTTATTTCCTCAGGTATCCCATGGATACGCCGCCACTTCGAACGTGGTTAGCCGGTCCTAACTGTGCGTGGGCCGTGCAAACATGTTTCCGCTCAGCCAGTGCTGACGCCCGTCTGCAGTTCCTCCTGAGCTAGAATATACTCAATGCTGCGACGAGGATGGCGCCCTGTTCGAGATTCGGCGTGTGTGGAACATGAATGATGGATCCTCCCTTTATGTACGTGCGCACGAGAGTTGGGAATTCTTGGATTGATTGCTGAAGCGGTCTGCACGCAGGAGATGCGCGAGGTCACACTAGATGTGGCCGCGTTGTCGCCGACCGAGGACCCCGACGAAGACGAACCGGTCGTGCGCGGCGTGCACCGCGTCTTAGACTGGATCGCATCGTTCAAGACGACATCCGCAACCGCATCTAATGTTACCTCGACGGCGGCTACCGCGCCGACCGCGAGCCCGTCCAGCATGCTTAGCAGGAACGTTCAGCACGGCTCGGAAACGACGGTAAGCAGATGCTAGCGTTGCTTACTATCTTCCTTGGCTAACCCCATCCAAGTTGTCCTTCATGCCGATCCGCGACGACGTGCACACCCAGCATCGCGCGATGTACCGCCCGTGGCCACGCCTCAATCTAGCGCATGTCTCCGGCTCCGTTGCGGACGTCGACAGCGCGTAGGACCATCCGCACGCGATCGCACAGCGCGACGTGTACGAATCCTGCACAGCGGGTTATCCTTCTCCTCAACTCCAACAAGTTGAACATACCGCGTTATGCCCTTCTTCCTGACTGACCCGTTTGCCCGACGTTGACCTCAATGATGTCCCCGTTACGTCTGTTATTCTTCTGCCGTGTATGCCCTGCGATTGCAATTGAATCTGCCGTCTTTACTCATAGCCTATCGTTGTATCGCGAGGCCTGGGACTCGGAGTGATACGTAGATTGGTACAGTGGGAGGAAGGGCGAATCCGACCCGGAATCGGAGCTTGGAGAATCCTTTTCTTCTGCTAATCGTCACGGTAGCGTAGTCAAACCATCCACCCATGCACGGCACCGTGGTGCGCCTGGCATCCAATAGCGCCCCGTGACCATCAACTGGCGTTCATCTATCTGTGGTGATGGGCAACGCCAGCCAGGCCGTTCTGCCCGGCGATAGCCGATTTTGCACGCACCTGCGTCGCAACGCTCGTCTGAGCCGCCATAATTTTTCTACAGCTAGTTAAACTATTTTATACAGTAGAGAGCATGTCTCTAATTGTGTTTGCGAAGTTATAGACTTCTTTATGCTGTCTGTGGCTTGTAAATATCAATGCACCAACCTCCGGCAAGGTCATCAGCTTGCTCTACGGCTCAATGACTCCATGAACCCTCGCTGAGCACCTATTAGTCACTTTAGTAGCGTATAATGACCAATAATGCACTGAGATAAAGGTTTGAGGTCAGGATTCTACATGGTATGTCGGCTTCGGTGTCATCCCAAGTTATCCCCTGAGGGCATCCCTGGGGGTCTAGGAGCCATGAAGCAGGCTTTGAATTGTAGATTCTAGTTGTGGAGAGCGTCTTAAATCAATGCCGTAGCCAAACCTCAAGCATTGCTTGTGCATAGTGGGAACAGAGGACGGTGCATATAGCTATAGCCTCTTTCGCCGGCTTCGAATGTTACAACTTCTTTCCACTCATATAAATTGCCTATACTGTCTATAAGCATGCTTGATACTACTTCTAGAATGTCAATAGACGGCCAGCAGTGTGCCACCGGCACTCATGCCCCAGCAACTCAGATTTGATTTCAGGATAAGAAAATATCATTAAACATTGTATATATGCGATATATATGCTATATATGCTATCCTGGAGCACATTCAGCCATCCTGTGATAGATCCGTGCGCTGAAGAACCAAACGCAGACCGTGGCTAGCAGATGGATTATGTAAGCACGGCTCGGGCGCAAATGGAGGCAAAGCGCAAATTTACGAATCGGTCTAGTTCTTTATGAGAAAATTCTACCCTTTTCACAAAATGTTTTATAATGATATACAAGTATTTCCTCTAAACGGAATCTTGAGGCGGTCGATTCCCGCACATCTGGATACAAATCATTGTGCCGGGAAGTACTGGCAGAACACTAGCGGATGACCCACTAGACGAATCAAAATTCTGTTTAGTAGACTTTCTTAAAACTATTTTCGGATGCTTTATAGCTACATAGACCGATGATACCTTGAGAAAAAATGTCCACCCAACAATCTGACAGGGTCTCCCATACGGAGAATGCCGATCACGGATAACTGTTTGGCGGGCGTTGCCCATCACCACTATCTGCGCGCAGTCACCGGCACCCGTCGCAACCAGCCTCTGAGCTCGAAGTTTGCTCGTTCGTTGCTCCGACTTTGTGCACGCGCTGCCTCTGATAGACAAGATCCACGAGCAATGTCAGACATCTCCCATTCAGCAAGCAATGCTTGTACTATGATCTCCGGTGTCAGGCTCTCGATTTGGAGTGGTCCTGGAAACACTCTGTCTGTCTGTATTTTCATTCATCTCCCGCGACCACGAATTGCTAGCGCCCACAGGTGCTCGCCATGCCTTCATTCTTCTACACCGCGGCATTGGCATCGGACCGAAACCCATATCGGCACGGGGACATGCTCGATGCTGCCAGCACGACTTACTGCGATGTGCGCGAAGCTTCGTATATGGCTATATCCTGTGTCGCGTCCTTTCCCGAGGTCATAACCCGCGCACAGTTTTCTCTGCATGGTACCTCCGCACCGTCTTCGACTAACTGACGGTCTGACGACGCGGCTGCCAGTTGGACGACATGTGAAAGTATCCTATCATATCTTTCGACCTTGGGCCTTTCAATGAGTTAACTCAGCCATGTCGACGTCGAACTATGTCCAGAGAATGATGCAGGCCGAGCTCTCTGTTCGCTGCAGGTTGTATGCTGGCGCCCATGCTGCTGAAGCACTGGCATACGAAGACTGCCAGATTCGGTCGGACGAGCACCGCGAACACGTCGATCCAGATCTGTCATGTTGGTTTCATCTTGAATTCATTGGATTGCCCCATGCAAGCCTATTGGCGCCAATCCTGACGCGACCCTGACTTAGAAACCCAAAGCGCCTGGGCACACCTACCTTGCTCTTAACCATACTCCAACACTCCGTCACCGTCGCCGTTCTCCTTGTGGTATTGTTCAACCTCGACTCAATGCTTGTGCCTCAGGCTTCGCGCCGACACTCGGGAGTCCGCGTCATCTGCTAGTGCACAGGCGAGTCGTGTAACGTTTAATTTTGAGTCATCACAGCACCACTTCATCTCAGTCACAGGAGCCGCAGCGCGTTTCACCGTTGAATGTCCAATGGCTGCCGGGTACAAGAGCCCGTCAGCGACTGTGCTTTTTCCCGGACGCTAGCGGCCTGTCATCGCGGCTTCGTCCTCGTCATCCAGTAATATATAAAGGTGCTGCCCCCAGCCAGCCTCCTCCGGTGGCGCGCCGTTGTACTGTTAACGTATTATCATGATGACCGGCACGACCTTCCCCCTTGTCCTCCTCACCCTCCTCCTCGCGCTCGCCTGCCAATGCCGCGGCGCCGTGCTCACGAAACGCGCGCCGACGCTTGTGGCGAACGTGGAGCAGTGCCCGCGTCTGCCGCCGCGCTCGCCGACGACCGTTCATGACTTACGGCCTGACGACTTTTCGGTCATAATGTCCTATGGGGACTCCCTCACTGCCGGGACCTATGCAAAAGGTGTGTCCAGGCGCTGCACCGTAATCGTTCTAGTAATCACGCCTGCGACGCCAGGTATCCTGGTAGATGAGCCCGAGTTCACGCACGACGAATGGCGCGGCGTATCTTACGCGTCCGGTGGCGACCACGGCGCACTCACGATTGCTAATGTGAGACTTTCTTTCGCCTCTCACTTTCGTCGCTTTCTCATCGTCCCTGACGCTCGCAGCTTATAAAATACTACAACCCCGATATTCAAGGCGCCAGCCTTTCTCATCATCGTGTTGAGCTTTGTTTCGGTAAGTCGCATTTCCCACCATGAATGTACTCGTTGACCGCATTACTAGGTCTAGCATGCCCACCAGGTGCGCGCGGAGGCTCGCAGTTTGTTGCACCCTCATTGAATTTCGCTGCAGGCGCCCAAGGATGGACTCCTGCGCTCGACCAGCTCAATGCCGCGCGCAGCGGTGCGTTCGCGGAGAACCTGCCACATGAAGTTGAAGGTATAGTAACCGTGGCCTGCTTCTCGTCGTTGCGTGTCTGACGGTCGTGCCGTAGATTACCTTGTTCCTCAGGTCAAGGCGCAAAATATCTCCGACTCTGCCTTCAAGTATCTGCATTTACAGGTCGGGACCAACGATATCTGCCAACTCTGTGCTACGAGTGAGTTCGATTGCTGAGTCTCGCTGTATCCAGTGGCTGATGCCCTAAAGGCCTCACTCCGGCGAGCGCGGATGTGTTTGAGGACAGCATCCGACAGTCCTTGGAGTATATGCGTGCCAACATTCGTACGTTCGCCTGTTCGCAAGCATAATACCATGCTCAACGTTACCTCACAGCGAATATACTCGTGAACATCGTCGGCGTCTTCCCTTCGTCTCAGCTTTACGATGTATGCTCTCTATTGCGGGCACACTTCGCACTGAGATCTGACGCCTGACGTTGCAGTTAACACTTAACCAACCTGAGCATTGGTGGGGCACCTGCATGCTTCCCTTTCAGCAACTTACGTAGGATCAGCCCGCACTTAGGACCGCTCCCTAATTTCGTTTACTCATGCTCGGTACGCTCACAAGTGTTGCATCGTTTCAGTACTCACGCCATGTTCTCAGTGTGCTCTTCTGCCCGGCATAGCCGGTGACGCGACGCGTAGCTTAATGGACACTCTCGCGTCGCAGTATAGTGAGCTGCGCATTCATCGCGGCATACAGGCCTGATGTGATCTTCTCGTAGATGAACGACTCCTCAAGATCGTGCAAGATTATCAGAAAGCTAATTATCCCGACTTGTGAGCCTAAACCTCGGGTTATTGCCTAGCCTTCATTTGACGTTGTTGCAGTGCGGCAACTTGGCAGCCGGGCAACGTCCCACTAGCCAAGTATCCCGTGGAGGGTGAGCCCGAGATTTATCAATGAGACCCACTCTCACCGCTGTCCTTAGCCCTCAGCAATGTCGATTGCTTTCATTTCAGCGAGCCGATGCACCAGCGTCTCGCTGCAGGCATATGGAACAGACTGCCCTTGGATGCCGCTGGTCGAGCTGAAGAACTCGCTTGGGCTGATTCGCCGAGGGTTCGATGCCTCGAGCCCGAGGATAGAATCAACACCGCGGCCGCCCTTGCATTACCTCCTGCTGGCCCCGGTCAAGATTGTTAAGCCAATCCATAATGATATACCGTATTACGAAGGATGATTAGTTATTCTAATTTACTATCCTCCCAGCTATTCTTCATCTGTTCATCTGACCCCGGTACAGCGCACCCTTCCCCGTAATTCCTCAGCTGTTTCTTATGTACATGCCTTCACTATCAGTACTTATACTCGCGTCATAATGAGGACATTTTTGCGTGAATTATATAGTCTGCCAAGTCTCTATGCTCATTTGCAGCGACTCATGCAGATTTCGACGCTAAGTATTCATTCAGTCACGTGCTGCATGTCACACCCGGCATCTAATTAGTCTCCGGCAATTAGCGCAGCTTTGTCTCTTCCAGGTCTCTTCCATGCGACATTCCACTCGCCAGGCTGAGGCGGCAAACGTCGCCCAACGTTCTACACCCGCCGTACTCTAATCCGTGGTCAGCCTGATGCTTCTTGTCCGCAAGCTACTGGACTGTTGCTGGCATGTCCGCATGGCACCGTCCGGTTTTGCGAGTTCGGCAGCCGCTGCGCTGGTATGCATGGTTCTGTAACAGCTTGGCTTTGTCGTCAGGATGCCGCGGCTGGGCGGCGCTGGTGTTTGTCAGAGGTATCACAGAGTATTTTTGCCCGACGATTCCCGGGGAAAGAATCATGGGGGTGCCTGTGCCCGATAACTGGCAGTGGCTGTTCATCCTGCTGTGATCTGCTCAATGCTAGTATACAACTCGTAGGCTGCGGCTGCTTGAAGCTGGTGTCTGTCCCATTATCTCCCTGGTGGCGACACTTTCTGCGCTAGGACCGCTCGTCCGGCCCTGGTTCCTTCAGAGCTTACAAGGATATGAGTCCAGGTGGCTGACGACAATCTATCATAATTACTTCCACCTCTCTGTTGCTCTGTCAGCCAAGGCTGCAAGCCACGGACGTCACCTGCGCTGCGAGTCGGCTTGCTGCTTCGATTCCTTTCACTCACGCCTTCAGCATGCAACTGCGCCCCACGTCTTCGTAGTAGAAAAATATGTCTCTTGTGGTGGGTTTGGGAGGCTGAAATGGAATTCTGCGTTGCTGACTGGCGTTGCGTGATTTTACACATATCCCCGTGACTGCCCGGTGATCGCATCGTCCTCCGAACGTAGATAGACGCCAAAAACCGACACCTGCTGGCTGCTGCGAGCACTGCGAAGACATCTCCGGATAGATGTCTTACATACGACTTGATTGCGCGCACGGTGCCGGTGACTGTACGTGTTCAACAAAATGCGGTCATCGTTACGGGGACCTCCGTGGCATTAAAGGCGATAAAGAGCAGTGCGCGGTCGCGCAGACTCCCCTCGCATCATGTTCGCCGCCCAGGACAGAGGGGCGCAGCTGACGGCGGCGCGACAGAGTTTCGCCGCGGCCGTCATCGCGTGCGTCGGCTATGGTGCGTTCCCTTCAGGTCCCTTCCCCCTGGTGCAGGGCGCGTACTGATGCCATTCACATCAGGCATGTATGTGGTTTTGGCCGGGATCTGTATCCACTTTCTCCTGCAGCGCAAGCTCCGCGCTCGAGGCCAGTGGGTCCTGTTATGCTACACCGTCGTGATGTTCCTAGTGAGCATTGTGTACTTCGTGTGCGGCTGCATGTGGAGCGAGATCGAATTCGTCGAGGGAGTCGCGAGCCCCGCGGAATTTGCATCTCTGTTGTCCTCGTCCGTTCTCTCCGTGACGAAGAATTCGGCCTCTGTCGTCAACATATTCCTGGCCGATAGTCTCATTGTGAGTGATCTCACGTCCCGACGTTGGCAGCGTTTGCTCAACAAGGGTTAGCTTTACCGAGCATGGATCATCTGGAATAGAAATTTCTTCTATTTGCTCTTCCCCTTCATTACCTATCTGGCTTCGATAGGTGCGCATTCCGTCTTCTAGTCTCCACATGGCATTCAGACCGTTCATCTAGTCACTGGCATCGGTCTCCTCGTGCATTCAGCGAAGCCGTCTGCAGCATTCGGCCAGCATTCCGTCACAGCATTCGGGACAGCGTTCTGGAGCATCTCGGTCTTCCTGAACGTGTACACCACGGCGCTCATCGCCGGCCGCCTGCTATACCACCGCAGGCAGATGGAGATGCTCGGCCGGCCCAGCCGCTCGCAGTACGTCTCGGTGATCGCGGTGCTCGTGGAGAGCGCCGCGCTGTACTCCCTCGCCGGCCTGGTCTATATCCCCCTCTTCGCGCTCAATCTCCCGCACCAATACGCGTTCTCTGCGCTGCTGTGCGACGTCACGGTGAGCACGCCGCTCCGCGTCCGAGCCCACTCTTCCTGTGTCGCTGATAAGTCGCGCTGCAGTTGATCGCGCCGACGCTCATCGTCCTGCGTATGGCGCTGGGCCACGCAGTCAAGGACGACTACACGCTCGAAACGCACGTCGTCTCCTCGTCCGACTCCACGGCCGTGCCCTCGCGGCCGAGCAACCAGCGCGACGGGTCGTGGTCGTACGGCAAAGAGGAGTATAATATGGCGGCGCATATCAATGGCACAGTTGTGAGTTCAAATCTCTCCGTCGCTCCGAGTCTGCGCAGAGCACTTTGGCTTATGCCCTACTTTAGCAGGTCCACATCGACCGCGTCGAATACCTCTCGGGCCCCAACGAGGAATACCCCCACCACCACAAGAAGAGTCCCTACCTTAGCTAATCCGTCAGTGTGTAGTAGTACCACGTTGGGCAAGATTTTCCGGCGTCACGGTCGTTGTAATGCTGTTACCGTACTGTATCATTTTGCGCGTGCGCTCTCCCTCGCCGTACGGAGGGTTGTAACGAATAGCTAAATACCTGGAATCACAATACCTACTCACGCTCGTTCACCACAAAATCTTGTCTGACTGCACGTGAATCGGGGACAGGAAACTCGAGGGTTGTACAGTAATGCCATTGTCAGCAGTCAGCAGCGCCGCATGTCGCGATCGTCGTTGTAAAGTGTAATGCATGTGATGGCCGACCGTCCGCGGCGAAGTCGCTGTCAGCAAGTTTGTAAGTAGTAAGACCGGGACACATGGACGAGCAGAATGCAAGGTTTACTAATTGCCGAGACCACAAGGATGCTTGCACGTCGATGATCGAGCCACAAGGTCCCCCACTGCGGATAATATACCGCATGCAGACCGACAGTGAGACAGCTTTTAACATTGACAACAGACCTACAGACGGACCAACGTTCTATATACGACAGCGAGTGCAAGTGTGTAAGCGTGCAACAACACATTTCCGATCCGCAATGCAGATACCAGACTCCATATCCAAATTCCAGGGTCCGAGTGCGAGTGCTCACGCACGGGCAAGCGCAGACTTCGTGGCCGGCACGTGCAGCGTGCGCTTCCCGTCCTTGTCGGTGGTGAAGTACAGCAGGTTGACGGGCGCGTCGTTCTTCAGGCCCCACAGGTCCTGCCCGTTCCAGTACGGGTAGCAGCCCATGTGGATGACGCCGTTGTAGCCCGGGATGCCGGTGTCGATCCTACAAGACGCACCGACGAGTTCAGTCAACGACGAAATATCCTTGCGACCACAGAAAGAAAAGCGAGCTAAAGACGAAGAAGACGCACCGCAGCTCATCCCTCCGCTCCGTAGAGCGCAGCGCCAGCCGTCCCGGGGCGTAGAAGTTCTTGAGGATGTCGCGGCCCTCCAGGACGAGGCTCTCGATGTACAGCGTGCCACGCTCGAGCGAGATGGTCGCGGTGTCGTTGGACCCGGCGACGCCCCACGTGCCGACGTAGAGGGAGCGCGCGAGCTCCGCGAGCGCCTTGTCGAACGCGGGCTGGAAGATGTCGAACGCGTCGTAGGCGAGGCGCGCGGCGTCCGGGTAGTGCCCGCCCAGGAGGACGACGACGCCGTACGAGGTGCCCGGGTGCAGCGCCACGGCGCTGTGGAAGCCCGCCATCGCGCCCACTGCATTCATACGCACACATATGGTTTTCAGTCGCTGGAAGCCTCACGCAGGAAGAGAAAGGAAGGGGAGACGCACGTTTCCAGTAGATGCGGCGCAGACGGTCGTTCGAGTCGCGGTGCTTGACGATCTCCCAGATGAGCCCGATCTCCGTCCAGTCGTCCTCCTCGAACGAGTGCACGGGATTCAGCCAGCGGTCCAAGGAGTACTGCGTAATGAGGCTCTCCGGGCGGCGCGCGTTCAGCAGCACCTGGGTGAACTTGATGAGGTCCGAAAGCGAGGAGAACTGGCCGCCGGCAGGGTTCATGGCGTCCAAGAAGTCTTGGTCCTTCGCGGCGAGGTCAGACCTTTGGCGATGATGCACGTGGTAAATGATACTTACAGCCACCTCTGGAGCAAGAGACGGCGCCACGACGAGGTGCTTGTTTTCGTTCGTGGTCAGGAAGTGGCTGCCGTTCATGCCCAGCGGAGCAAAGATGTCGCTGAACCCGCAGTCAGCGCGTGAAGTACATTAAGAACAATGAAGCTTACCGCTGCAGGAGGTCGGCGTAGGTGTCGGGCTCGTTCTTGCCATACTTTGCCTTGTTGGCAGCCACGAGCACAAGGCCAAGCAGACCAGTGCCTGCAAAGCCGTCAGTTGACATAAAGCGTTCCGCATAGAAGTAACCTACCGGTGTTCGAGTAGGCAGGGTACGCGTTGGGCGGCGAGACGAGGCGGAGACGTTCGATCGACTTGAAGAGCGCTTCATGCGACGGGAAAGGCAGACCGTTCGTCGGCGGTGGGCCTCCACTTGTGAATTATTAGTGTTGGTAACGCGCTGAACATTGCGATGCGCACCCAGTCATGTCGTGCGGCCATCCCTTGACGTTGCCGCTGGGCCAGTCGCGGCCGAGTCCGGAGGTATGGGCAGCTGTGCACGCGAAGCCTGTCAGCCCGGGCGCCGCGTTCGCGCGCAATACGTGGGCCCACCAAGCTGGAAGATGGTGATGGGGGCCTTGCTCTGGGGATAGTCCTTGTGCAGCGGCGACGGCGAGAAACCCCCTGGGCGGTATTTGAAGCCTGGAATGTATTTCTCGACGGGGTCCTCCCAGGAGAGCACGCCCTTCTCCTGGAGCAGGAAGGCCTCGTAGACGAGGATGAGCTTGGAGACGGACGCGATGCGGTACGACGAGTGGCTCGTCGCCGGCGGCGAGCTCGCGCTCTCGTTGCCGCGGTTGACGCCCCAGCTCTTCTCGAACACGGCGCCCTCGGACGTGAGCACGGCGATCGAGAGCGCGTCGATGTCGCCCTTGCCGAACCGCTGCGTGAAGTGCGCGTCGGCAGCCTGCGCGGCGGCGCGTATATGCGCGTTGTCCGGCGCCGGCGGCGTGTCGACGAAGAGCTTGGGCAGGTACGGGCGGCAGCTGAAGCGCTCGACGTCGGACACCGCGGCGCTGCCGCCTTGCGGGGCGCGCGTGGGCAGCGTGAGGTGGCCCGTGTAGTGCGCGCCGATGGCGACGGCGGCCAGGCCGACCAGGACGGACTGGAGCATGGCGAGACTCGAATTGCTGCTGGCCGACTCGGAGTGCAGCTGACGAACGTTTCCGCGGCGAGCATCAGCTGCTCATATCAGCCAACACCGGACATCTCGGCCGCAAGTCCGCGACGCGCCGGGATAAACCGCCCACGCCAATCTCTCGGGGCTTAATAAGTTATTATTAAATGGCCATCAGAGCATCAGTCCGTCGGGCATCATCGATCATCCCATGCTTGCACGCTTTCCCCCGGGACCCAGCATGACCCCGAAACCACACGCGCGCCCAGAGCCTCCCTGAGAGTGCCCATTGATCTCATTACGGTGCGCCACACACGCGACAAGCACATCGCCCTTGTCCAGCCATCGCCATGTCGCAGACCGACGTGCACTACGAGCCGCTGGCCGTCGACGACGACCTCTCCTCGCCGCCGCACAAGGAGTGGGTCCCCCCCGGCAGGCCGCAGACGTCCCTCAGGGCCTGGGCGTTCTTTCTCGGCGCATGCGCCCTCTCGCTCGTTCTCTCCGCCCTCAACCTCTCCGCCATCTCCGCCGTGAAGACCTACAACGCCGTCACGTACTATGCGACCAAAACGCCCAGCGTCTACATGGGCCTCGAGCGCGTCAAGCTCGAGAAACCGATGTGCCGCGGCCGCGGCTCGTTCCCCAAGAAATTCTACACCTTCGAGGGCGACGACTGGCAGCACCGGACGCACGTCCACGCCCCCGCCGACAAGATCAACTTCCAGATTGGCGGCCACGTACGTCGTCCCACATAATAGCGGAGGGACGGCCGTCTCACGCGTTCCATGCTAGACCTCCGGCCTCCTCGACTTCTACTTCCCCGACTACGCGCTGGAGAACTGCACGCTGACCGCGCAAGGCTTCACCAACTCGAACGCGCGCTTCGAGCTGTACAAACTCGATAACATGCAGGGCGACCCGACGAACCGCGAGCTCATCTCCGTGCTCGACTTCAGCAAGCACCCGGACACGTTCGAGCTGACGACCAAGCCGTTCTACTGCCCCGGCCGCACGCACATGCTCTTCCTCTGGACGTGCCCCGACGCAAACTGCAAGGTCGACTTCCCGCTTGAGGGCGTCACACACATGAGTGAGTCCCCCCGTCCCCCTGCGCACCTCGCCACGCCTTCTTTCCGTCACATCTCTTCTCACCCAAACTTCTTCTTTCACAGCCGCCGGCGACAAGTCACGCAACGCCACGGGCCTGCGCCTGACGCAGTGGGAGCACCTGCACTGCATCCCGGGCCAGTGACGAAGCCGGCCATCCATTCACACACCCCCATCGACATCCATTTATCGCTATGTATCTTTCTTGCTGGTCTCGGAACTCCTTCCATTCCTCTGGTTCCAACAATTGTTGTGTTTGGGGGCCCTGCGAACCGCGGCACCGAGAGTTGTCGTGGGAAATACACTCATTTGTACAACAGAACAGCACGCGCAGTACTGTGTGTGAGACAGGAAAAGAAAAAGACAATTGCAACTGGTAACACATAGCACAACAGAGGTCCCCGATGGCCGGGAAATGGCAATGAAAGTACACGAGTTGGTCTGCACACGTCGGTGACAAGGCTGCCGGACTTCGGACTAAGCGATAAAATTTACACCATGGGTAGGTAGCTGGTAGGCAAAGCAAGGGGATCCAGAGGTCAACCCGGAAGGACTCGGTCCTCGTCCTCAAACACGCTCGAACCACGCATCGGCGCGCTCGCGCAGGGGCCGCTTGTCGCCGTTGACGAGCATCTGGACGTCCTCCATCAAGCCCATGCCGACGACGCGCTCGCCCTCCACCGCAAACTCCATCAGGACGCCGCGCCCGTCGCGCCCGCTGCTCGACGCGAACGGCGTGGTGTTCTTGCCGTAGCCGGCGGCGAAGACGGACGGGAGGTCGTTGAAGAACATGTGCCCCTTGACGTGCGTCAGGCGCAGGTGGCTGCTCCACAGGCGCGGCCATTCGCCGTACAGCACGGACGAGTTGCGCGCGCGCGCGCACTCGATCGTCTTGAACGTCTTCACCGTCGTCGCGCATTCCGCCGACTTGTCGTCGCGCTCGCACAGCCGGATCGCGCCGTACGCCTCGTTCTTGTACGTCCCGGCGTAGTGCGCCAGCGAGATCGGCGGGATGGAGCCCACGGGCAGCGGCGTCGCCTTCACGACGGTTTCCGGACTGACATAACGGAGCGTTCCAGTTAGCAAGAGCAACATGCAGTCGGGATTTGGATGAAGACTCACGTCTCGGGCCAGGGAATGCGCGATTGACCGAGCGCATCCTCGAGGGCGCGGCGCGCGACAGCGTGCGCGGTGGGGTTGGAGGGTCCGGAGTTGCCGAGGACGATGACGCCGACGTTCGCGTGAGGGAGGATGCGGACGTGCGCAGAGATACCCGGACCAGAACCGCTGTGCGCGATGACCTAGAAAAACTGTGAGTGTGGCTACGTGTAAGTTAAGAAAAATTTAGTACCTCGTGGCCACGGTACGAGTAGCGCCACCAGCCCTTGGCGTAGCCCTTGACGGAGCCGTCCACGGCGGGGGCCTTGCCCTCCATGATGGTAGTCGCAGTGGTCAGCGTGTCGATGGTGGAGAACTTGAGCGCCTCCTTCTTGGTGCACGGGCTCGTTCCGCGGTTGAGCAGCGTAGCGGCCCAGCGCGAGAGATCGACGATGTTCGTGATGACGCCGCCAGCAGGCGCGACTATGCCCACGGCGCTCTCCGGGAACGCGTACGGGACGCGGCGGCCGTCCGAGTTCCAGACGTGCGACATGTGGCCGGAGTGCGTCGCCTTGATGGTCGAGTAGGTCGTCGACTTCATGCCGATCGGGTCGAAGAGGCGCTCCTGCACGTATTCCTCGAAGGGCTTGCCGGACAGTTTGGCGACGACCTCCCCGAGAACCATGTACATCTTAACCGCGTAAGAAGCTGCTTCAAAGCGCAATTTGCTTCAGCACTTACTTGGCTGTTGTACGACCATTGCTCGCGCAATTCGTGGGCGGGCTTCAGGAGCTTAAGACGGTTGATGATATCTTGTGGCGTGTCCGTGGGCGAGTACGAGTAATCGTGTCTGGTATTCGGATTAATCAGTCAGTTGAACGAGTATATTGGGCTGGTAAACGCACCGTCCAGCACCAGTGACATGGGTAGCAAGGTCCTGGATGGTCGCATAATCGCTGGCGTAGCGATCCTGCAACCCCCAGCCGGGAAGGATGTCCTTGACCTTGGTCTTCCAGCTGAGCTTCGAGATGCTCGGGGGAAGAGCGGTGGTATTCTTGCCCTCCGCGAAATCCTCCATAAGCGCGCCCAGCGCTGCGGAGGTGAAAGCCTTTGAACATGAAGCAATACCGAAAAGAGTCTGTTGAAAGTCAGTAAGATAACGAACTACAGTGTGAAGTAAGTAACTCACGTCTTTCGTAACCGGGTCGCCTTCCTCTGTGGCAAGACCGTAGGTACCGTATTCGACGCTGGAAGAGGTCACGACGGCGACCGCCAGGCCCTGGCGCTTCCAGCCGTGCAGCAGGTCGTCGACGAAGGCATTGAACTCGGGCGTGATGACCTTGCCCGGGCGCGCATGGGCCTCGTTGGCGAGCGCAGAGGCGGGCGCGACGTCGGAAGGCTCAAGGATGAGCTGGGGACCAAAGAGCGAGCCCGAGAGGTAGTCGTATGTCGCGAGGAACAGGGAGTAGAGCTTGACGCGCATGACGGGGACCTGCGGGAACCGAACCGCTCCTTGCGCCTTTTATGTATCGCAGCCATGATGGGTGTGGGAAGGGCGATATCTGACGCTGACCTGGGTCATACACTGATTGCGAGGACATGCTTCCGGATATTCCGCTCGTCCCGGGCAGCGACGAGGCTTGCATCCTCATATCTCGATGTTCTGGAGTTCCTGGCCACGCTCTCTCTCGAGCTTGTCTTCGAGCTTGTCTTATGAAACACAAATTTCTCAATGTTCGCACAGATTTACACACACAGAGGACAAATGTGGTTGAAGGAGAGTTGATGAACATCTGGCTACAACAGTTTCCAACGCAGTCAAGGGCACCTCTCTGTCGAAGATCATCGGCGCCGAGGAAATGAGATTGATAGATATCGTGCAAAACCGATATCTACGCGGGAGAGTAAGTAAGGTGTGGGTGACAGGTGACCGATGAGGTCGGGAGGACTTACGACGAAAGGAAACTCATTCAGCTCAAGCGTCCGCGGGGGCGCCCGACATGAGGTTGGGGATGGCCACGAACCAGCCAGTCTCGTCCTCGTCAAAGTGGCGAGCAGCGTTCTGCTCTGTGGGGGGCGTCAGCGACGGAGAGTACGCGGCCGAAGAGAGCGCTCAGCACTGACCAGCAACCGGAGCCGCGAGGACCATGGAGACGCAGAGGGCGAGAGCGACGGCGATGAAGCGCATGGTGAACTCGGGTATGGGCTCGACGGAGGGCGATGTGTGCACAAGTCAACACTGGGGAAAGTAGCGCTGCACAGGCGCGCCTTATATGCTGCCCGACCCCGTGCACCGTCCCACGCTCGGCGATCGCGCGTTATTGCGCTGATGACTTCCGTGTTCGCTGATACGTTATGGACCGTGCGGTCTCCCATCGAGGCGCAGCCGCGCAAGGGACCAGATCAATGCTTCTCCGGCAACAATTCGTGTGTGACCTATCTCGCCCGCTCTCCGAGATAGCATTTCTCTTTCAGGCACCGAGATACTGTCCCAAACTTCTTGACAGACCGCTTCCCCAACTTCTGCGAGGCAGTATGGCACGGCCTGTAGGAGGTTAAGTCCGTGCTCAATCGGACTATGGTTATCTTGGGAATTCCAGCCTAGACTGAATCGGAAAGCTCGCGTGAAAGATGACGCTGGATTCACACCGCGATTTCCATCACCAGAGCTCTCAAAAGGGTAATCTCGTGGCAGTTTCCAGAGTCACGGGTTGCGCCCCATGGTGGTAGACGCGCGTGTCCGGCGATTCCATATCACAACGGGCCCGCTGCACTGGTGCCAGGCGCGAAAGACGATGGTCCTTCTCATCAGCTTCCCACCTCTTAGACCCCTCGATAACGCGTTCTGTGCCTTGTAATCTGCACGAGAACGCTCTGAGATTGGGTTCTCATTGATGACCGAAAAGCACGTGCGTTTGGTAGGTGATATGAAACCTTCAGGTGAAGATGGTCGCACTGGGCGATACCTCTGAGGGTATGCATAGCAATTCAAGCTAGCGGTCGGCATTGACGTAATATTTCTACTGGATGAGCTCATTGAGCCGGAGAGAGTGACGATAGCATTGGAGCTGGGATCACACCCTTTGATACGACAACACCGCATGACTTCGACCACGTTCTTCTGGCATAAAGTTGACGGTTTCGTCGGTGAAAGTGGGCAGACTTGCGGAAATCGCAGGTACTCGCTGGGCACACGCATCCGCCGCTCCAATTGTGAGCAGCAAGCGCATTCTGTCGGGAAAACCACAATCCACTTGCGTACGAATATTTTACACTGATAGGTACCCTTCTGGGGCACGGTCCCGCAGTGCAATTTCTTCGTGGCAAATTGGAGGAATTGATGGGTCGTTCAATCAAGGGCTGTGTGTGAGAACATTGATGAGTCAGAGTCAGAACAGGCCCAGAGAACCCAGCTACTCGAAATCCAACAGACCTCTGCTCTGTTTCAAGGTCCGTATCATGAGGGATGCATGTGCAATAGTACCCAGCTCATCATGCGCTGCAAATTGCGGTCTCCCGTGGTCTAGGCGCATTTTGGACTTGGGAACGTGGCAAAGTGGATCTGAGATTCCATGCAAAAGCTTCAGCAATAAGCTCCTCGCTGCGCAAGTTCCCTGGAGGGACTAGCCGACGCCACACGTTCAAAAAGTGTAAATCTGCCGGTTTGCATAGGGGTCTCCGGATGCCCGATGCATTGACAGGGGCTTTCAACATCATCCCGCTGAACTGGGTCGGACAGCAGAATCACACGACGACTGTGCAGATGCTTCAGCGGAGTTCCGGACGATGGCAGGCAAGAACGATGAAAGATATCCGACTTGTTCGCAGCTTTGTCATCATAGATGCATGCGCTCCGCGGCCGCCAGCGAGCACTCAGGAGGTTTCGACAGCGGGCCCGACGCGGGGTCAATTCCACTGACAGCTGTCGAGCACAGCAACGACGCTCCCAAACACTGCTTCGTAACTATACAGTGATCGGCGCGACCGGTTTTGACGTGGACGCATCCCAATGTGGAGACTTGCGCCCGTGTTTGGCCGGTGTTTGTCTCTGTGAAGAACAAATGACCCTGGCGCAGCGTCGGTGATTCACTGAAGCAGACGCTGGAGTGGGGGAGGCCGCTCCCTCACGGAAAGCTGCATCAGCCACGCAGCTCGGACTGCGCAATAATGCGAGCGGTGCCAACGGCGAAGCAGGCGCGGCACAATGACCGGCCCGAGAAGCCTCGAGGCCAGCTCTCAATCACCTTCTCCAAGGCAAAGAATACAGCCCCTACTCGTGGCCGCTGTGCCGTTGACGTATCGAACTCTGATTTCTTGCTCAGTTGCTAACTTTGGGATGAAGGCGAAGAAGCGATCACCCTGCCAGCCACAACAGTTTCTCAGCTGATCAGATAAGAGCTTCGTATACTGAACTATGACAACGGAGCCTTCGATACCGCAGACTACACCGTGCCGAACGTGGCATGTACTGTTTCTGCATGAGGGGTGTGGCGCGTGCCTCCTTCTGAAGACCCCGGAGCGGTGAAATTGTCTCCTAGTGAATCGGCTAGAAGTGGCCATTGCGAAGCTCGGCTTGCTGTCGGAAATGATTGACCGGTCTCCCCAGGACGCGAACCTAGGTAGCACACGGATTGGTGCAGGTATGAGAATCCACCCCAACATGAAACGACCCTACATGCGGCGCTTGCAGTTGCACCGCACTTGGCGTAGCGTTTGAGCGCCGCAGACTACACGGTCATGTTTACTCCCCTCACCTGACTGGAAGAGCCAAACCACAAGCTGCCGCTTCAGGATACTTCTGCGGTGAGAAAGGACTCGGCGAAACACGTTGACGAGGAGACCCTACCCAAGATCCGTCGCTCACATCGGACAGTAACCAGAGAGGATGGGCGCCGCAGTTGTGTAGCACTCACTCTCAGGTAACAACGCAAGCTATCAGGTCAGTTTGCCGTATTTTGGGATAATTTGCAACAGTGACAGCGCGAAAGCTGGACGCAGCGCGCAGTCTGATGGACAATAATTCGGGCTACGATTAACCAGGGCCGGTCCCTGTCGCTGCTGCAACGACTTGTGCACGGCTGACCCCACGGACAATCGTAGTATGACACACAGGGAGCGTCGATCTTGCAGTTGCACAATGACAAGTTATTATGTAGTTATCAAGATCGCTGATCATCCTCATTGACAAGTTGACAGGCAGCATTCACTGATTTGACCTTGCCAATCTTTACATACACATGAGCAATAAACGACAACCGAATCATGGACACTCTTTCGAACCCTTCTTGCAGTCTCACCCGTAATCCTGTCGCAAAACAACCGCAAGGCGGGAGGTGATGGCGCTCTTCTCCTCGCAAACTCCCGGAGTGAAGATCGACTGCGAGAAGGGGTAAGAGCTGGTCGGGATAGTCGTCGAGAAAGCCTTCCGACGAGGCACTTCAATTCTGAGTTGATCAGTTGATTTGTGGTGTGGTGGGGCGTCTCTACGCTACATACAAACGACAGAGAGTGTGCAAGTTGGGCACGTACAGCACTGGGCGGAAAAGCAGAACAGCAAACACTCGCGGGAGAAAGGGTACGGCTATAATGACAGTCAAGAAAACCAATATACACAAGGAAGAAGGCAAGATGCAAGAGACCTCCCGAGGTATGCGAAACTCAGACCAGAAGACAAGACGATATCACGCGGCGGCGGGGCTCGACGCGCGTACCTTCTCGTCGAGACCAGGCGTCGACGGCAGCTGCGCCTCGGAGTCGGGGACTTTATCCCGGCCCTCGAGACCGAAGCGCTCGTCGACGGCGGTACCCATGCCCAACTCCTTCATCAGGAGCGAGCTCAGGAAGCCGAGTCCAGCGAGGCCGATCATGACCTGCCACAGCACGCTGAGCGAGCCAGCAAATGCGTCCTGCACCTCGCGGCGCAGCGGCTCCTCCAGCGCGCCAACCGCCGGAATGGCTGCGTAAGAGATCTCGATGCCCTCCGGAAGCTGCTGCAAAAAGGCGTCAGGCAGACGCGACGAGAGCTCGTTTTGCAGGACGGTGCTGCCGATGGTGACACCCCATGCTTGGAAGAAGCTGCGCACGAAGATGAACAGCGAGAGCGCCGCGGCGTTGTCCTCCGTGGGCAGCGGTGCGAGGATGGGGAACGTCGTAGCGGTAAAGAGCAGCCCGAAGCCAATGCCGGCGACGATCTGGAAGCCGGCCCAGTTGCGCGTCGCACTGGTGGTGTGAAGCGTCGACTGCAGGCCCATGCCAATCACAACGAACGCCCAGGCAATTACGTTCTGCGGCCTGTACTTGCCCGTGCCCGTTGCTGTCGCGCCAGCCACGATGGCGAATGGCGCAATGGAGAACGAGTACGGCAGCATGTCGACGCCCGACTTGAGCGGTGATGCGTCCTTGCATGCTTGGAAATACACGGGCAGGTAGACTGCGCAAGGGTCTGTTTAGCATGCGATGGCACCTGCGCCGGAAAATGCAATGCTTACACAGAGCGGCGGAGATGATGAGGCCCTGCATGCCCGTGCCAATATATCCGCTAAGCGACGTGCGGTTATTGAGCAAGCGCCACGGGACGGTCGGCTCGCGGGGAACCTTAGCCTCATAGATGAGGAAGACAACAATTCCGACGAGCCCGATGATCAAGGGCGCAAGCACGGCTGCGTCGTCCCACGGGTGCCGGACACCAGCCCAGGTGAGCCCGATGAGTGCAGACGTCGTGGAGCCGATGATAATCAGGTTGCCGCTGTGTGATGCGTCAGCTGAGATGGAAGCGAGGACTTGGGGAGCGGGCGCACATCCAATCAATGCGCGCAATGCGCTCCTTGAAGGATGCATGAGGGACCTTCAGGCGGAGGAAGAAGAGGCAGAGTAGCGCGCTCAAGCCCGTCAACGGAAGGTTTAAGTCTGCAACGGTGCCGAGGTCGTTAATTTGGACCTGCAGAAAGCGAAGCAGCATTGCTTACAGAACAGCCCGCGCCACGTCCAGTCCTTGCGCTGTGCGAATGCGCCGCCTACGACTGGACCAATGACGCTGGCGATGCTCCAGGTAAGGCCGAACATGCCCTGGTAGGCACCACGCTCGGCGAGGGGCACGAGGTCGGCGAGCACAATCTCGGTAAGCGCCAGGATGCCACCCGAGCCCATGCCTTGAACCGTGCGGCCGGCGATGAGCATGTTCATGCTCTGTGCGGCGCCGCAGAGCGCAGAGCCGACGGCAAAAGCGCCCAGGAATATGAGTAGGATGGGACGGCGGCCGAAGATGTTGGCGAGGTGGCCACTGAGCGGGAGGAAGGCCGTGCCCGCAAGCGAGTACGCCGATCCTATCCAGACGAACTCCTTGCCCTGGAAGTCGGAGATAATGGTCGGCAGCGCCGTCGAGACCGCGGACGTATCGAGAGCGGCGAGGAAGGTGGCGACCATGAGGGCAAGGATGGACAGCCAGAACGCGGCGTCCTTGGGCGGCGCCGCATTGCCTGCTGGTGGTGTTGGCGCTGGCTGCGGCGACTGCGACGTGGTACGCGAGACGACGGCCGTACCAGTGTCTGCCTCTGAGGGCTTGAGCTCGTGTCCGTTGGTCATGGCGAGGGAGCGGGCGCGGACAGAGAAAGGCGGCTGCTACGGCCCATTTTTTATTGCGCGGCGTGATGGAAGCACGGGTGCGAGCATGCGTCTCAGGAAGCAGTCCGGCTCACTCCGAAGTAGCGGAAACGGTGATAATGAACGACTGTAAGTACACCCGGTGACAACTGTACAACAACACAGCAAAGAGAAGGGCTGAGAAGGTAGTCTCAGAACAGTATGAGTAACATCAACCTGCGCAAGCACGGTAATGACGTTGCGAGCGCTAGTCTCTGCCGCCTGCGTCACGCCAGCTCTGCTCGGCGAGCGCGTACACCGCAGTCCAGTCCCTACATACCCGCGGCGTCTCTGCGTTCACGCTCCGGCGTCCGAGAATGGGCACGACGGGTTCGATGACCGGGCTGGCCTCGCACAGGATGGACTGCGAAGAGAAGTCGTCAGCCGCCAGCCCCGAGATGAAATTGCACCCTGACCTGACGCATATACGCGAAGCAATGGCGGACGTGCTGGTTGTCCTTGCGCTGAGCCATCGCAATGCGAATCTTCTCCAGACAATGGTGCTGGTGGAAGAGCGCGAGACCGAACGGGCGCTTCTGCTTGCCCAGGAAGACAAAGCCGCCGCCCGGCGGGTAGACGCTACGCCATTCGACGGCGTTGATGTCGTGGTTGGGCTCGGACGTGTTGGACGGGTCCCAGATGTGGTAGTGCATGCTATTCTCCGGTGTCAGCGCGACCGTGTCGAGCTTTATGGGATGGTAGTCCGGGTAGTCGTCGCCCTCAAACGCTGCGCGCTGGTCAGCCCGTGCGGCACGGGTGGGCTTGCGGAAAGACACGTACTGTAGTCATCCAGGCTCTTGGTCCGCACAGACCGCAGCGCCGTCCAGTTCATCACGCTCACGGCAACGTTGAGCACGAGCAGCGACGTGCCGAGGATATAGAGCGTGCGGGAGCTCGGGCCCGCGCTGGCCAGCGAGGACAACATCGTACGTACGTCGGATGGTGCAAAGCCTGAGTGCGATGTGGCTCGGTCCGTGCACGTATTTCATCTTTGGCTCGCATCAGTCCAGCCCCCATCCGAGCATGCCGGAGTACAAGATTCGAGACTCGGAGCCCCCGATGATCGGAACAGCCCCTATCCGGATCCAGTTTTGAGCTGTCCAACTCCCACATCCTGCCCGGCTCTGTGCTCCGTCCTCCGCAATGGGCTGAGGAGTTCGCAATACCGCGCCTATTATAAGCCTGAGTATCTGTCAACCGGTCTGAGTTCCCAGCGCTGTCCGCCCAAGTGCTCGCCGCCATGTCTGCCCCCGCCGACCTCAGCGTGCTCCGGAACTCCTATGGCGCCGCGCTCGTCGCCAGCGTTGGCTATGGTATGCACACAGCCCCATCCCAACCGTACTGAGCACTCACCTGTCGCACCAGGCTTTTATCTCGCCATCTTCCTGCTGACCGCGCACGCACTCATCGTCCGGCCTCGCGGCTCCGGCCACAAGATGAACGGCCGGCTGGCGCTTGGCTACGTTACGCTCATGTTCATGGTGCAAACGGTGTACTACTGTGCGGGCTCAAAATGGTCCGCGATTGAGTTCGTGGAGGTACCAGCGGAGGGCCCCGCGGCGTTCGCGACGCAGCTCAGCTCAGACCTGGCGCTGCTAAAGAACACCATGTACACCATCAACATCTGGCTTGCTGACGGGTTTATTGTCTGGCGCAGCTTCGTCGTGTACTCCGGTCGCTGGACCGCGCCGCTCGTACCCGGCGCGGTGTACCTCGCAAGCATCGCGACGGGCATTGGCCTCCTCGTGGAGACCGCCAAACCTGGCGCGGCTTTTGGTCAGACGAAGATTATCGATTTTGGCACGCCGTTCTGGAGTCTGAGCGTGGGCACGAACGTCGTCGCGACGCTCCTCATCGCCGCCCGTCTCATGTACCGCCGCGGGGCGCTGCACAAGTTCAACGCACGCGCCGGAGGCAAGGGATCCAGCAACGAGGTTGCCATCCTCGCGGAGAGCGCCGCGCTCTACGCCGTTGTCGCGATTATTTACATCCCGCTCTTCGCACGCAACAACCCCACGCAGTTCCCGTTCTCTGCGCTGCTGGTGGCAACGTCGGTACGTTTTTCATTCCGTTGGTTAGTGATAGTGTCGACTCAAAGGCTGAATCGTCTGCGAATGACAGTGCGTGGCTACGAACGTCATTATTCTTCGTATGGCAAAGGGTCTCGCGATCACACGCGACTGGGCAGAGATGGAGCTCCCCGTCGTCGCGCGCGCTGCTGAGACTGACGCATCTTCGGTTCGTGCGATTAGTCCTTGCACCCTGCATTCCACTAATCTCGTCGTAGACACACAAGGAGCCCGTTTAGACTGACTGAGATGCTCTTTCATGTTAACGATTGAAATGTGCGATAGTGTTTGGCTTCAAGGAGGTAGCCGTTGATATGCTCTGGCTGCTGTAAAAATGTGGATATAATCTTCACTACGTGCATGAATACTAGCATCTGGCGTAAATTTCAGATCGATCTTGGGGGAACATATTTTCATAGCCCAGCACCCACAGACCGCAAATTTGAGCAAGGCATCATGAGCTATTGTGTGAGTGCTTCCATCGAACAGCTTCTGGCTGCCAGCTGTCGAGGTGATATGCCTCTCCGGAGAGACCGAGAGGTACCTCGGAATTTCACATTACTGTGATTCAGGGTACAGTACGTGGCGATGTAGACAAGGACCCGTTGCGTGCAAAAGGACTCGTCCCGAAGCCCTTGCTGCTTCGAATTCTCAACGTGTCCATCCTGAGGCCCCTCAGGTTGTGCATGCGTCGCACCTCTGCATTGGGCAACTCCCCTCAGCGGAGACGGGCGTGTCAATTCCATGACAGTTCTGTTCCAACGGTAGCAATAGCTTGTCAGCTTTCGTTTGCCTCGGGAGTCTGCCATGCGGACCGCGGAAAAGTACGCCGTGAGAGAGTCTGCTAGAGGCTGGCCTCGATGGGATCTCAGATTCGAGTTATTGACACTGGTGCCGTCGGGCGGAGGTTGTAAGTACCGCGCTGCAGCATGCGTACAAGATGATAACTTCGACTTCACGTGCGACGGGGTTCCGTCGACCGTGGAGCAGAAAGCTCATATGTTTTGATATAAGTGCGATCATTCGAAACATGATGAACCGAAACGTTCTGTTCTAGTCTTTGCACAGTTGAGGTCCTGAGAATCTCCGTCGGCGGGAGCTACCATTTTTCCCACGCCCGATTAGGAAGATCGGCGTCGCGGGATCATCCCGCCTGTTCCGTGGCCCCACGTGAGCGCCCGACGCTATCACAATCAGTTGATCCCGGCGATTTGCACACAAGCGAGGACCCCAGGACCGGCGCCCGGACGCGCGTCTCGTGCTGATAGTGCGGATTCCGTGTGGCTGACTGGAGATACGAGGTTTATGAGCTGAGATGGCATACAATATCAGCGAGGACTTCTTGCGTCTGGGATGGGACCTGGTACGTGTGTATCTGTCAGGGTGCCTGAATATTGCAGACATTTGCCGTTGTGCGACGGGAGCTTTGTCATCGGCGGACGGCTCGAGCTCACGCTTCCTCCGGTCGGGGGTGCGAAAGTGCAGTTTACCGGATGGGGACAGACGAAACGACAGTGACATTTGACAGGATTGGCCCCCTATACTAGACTTACAAACACAGGAGATTGAGAGGAAGTAGTAGCGAAATATGCACTATCTAGCCGACAACAGGACCATCTTACGGGTACGCATCCGGCGGCCACGTCTTGTAGTTCTCCTCCAGGATGGAGCGAATCTTGGTCCAGTCGCGACAGCGGTGCGTGAGGCCGAGCCCGTCGACCTTCTCCATGCCCGGGGCAACGTGAGCCTTGACAGGCTCAAGGCGCACGTTGGCTGCGCAGAGCATCATCTGACGAATGCTGGAGAAATTCGGATGATCAGATTCAACGACACGGTTCAGATTCGGGGCTCGTGCCACACTCACTCTATGCAATGAACGTTATCAGCATGTGCGGACGCAAAAACGATATGAGAAGGGTATACGTACAGCCTAGACAGTGAACTGTGTGCCAACCCTCCCATTCGGTCGGCGGTGGCCTGATGATTGCGCGCCGGAGCTCTACGGGACGATGAGCGATCATGAGACATTGGAGCCGCACGATGCGTACCGTCTAGGCAGTGCATCTGCGGCCATCTTGAGTAATTCCTAAACAGTGACGACGGTGCGCAGACTCACCTGGTGGAAAACGGACACGCCGAACAGGCGCGCGTTAGGGCCCAAACGAACGAAACCGTCACTGCCCTCCGGAAAGAGCGAGTGCCATTCCTTAGAGTTGTTGGGCGCATAGTGTACGGTGTCCTCGATGACGATTTGGGAGTTCCAAGGATGCTCCGAGAGCGGAAAGAGCGTGGGCGGGAAATCTTCCTCAATGTAGCCTGGTCTCACCGTCAATAACGTCGGGCCACAGGTGGGAGAAATGATATGTGGCAGGAGACTGACTGTACTCCCTCGGCGGAGGGTCCATGTCCGCCTGAGCAGCCCATGTATGCAGCAAGATGCGCACGTTGAAATAGAGCGCGACGACGAGCGTGAGGACGGAGGCTCCGAGCCAGAGCCTGTCGCCGTTCGAAGCGGCGGCGGGGCGCATGGTGGCGGTTGGCTGTGGCGGCGCGCACGGTCGTTCTTGCTGTGCGCTCTATATCCTCGATGAATCTCGGGGCCAGACACACGGTGGGATGAGCCGGGCGGCTGTGCCGCGTGCGCGGTGGTCACGCAACCTTGGCGCGCCTGAATTGGGAAATTGGCTGCCAGAGCCCTATCGACATCAGACAGATGCCGCTGATGCACCAGAGATGCGAATATCCCGCAATGCGAGCAGAATCCGGGCCCTTGATATCCGCTGGCTTCATAAATAACCATCTCCCCCCCGGCTGGTATTCTTCGCCTCGGACCAGCCCTCACTTCGTCAACGAGCCGTTATGTCTTCTTCGGACGCCCCGCAACAGGATCCCGCTGCCGCCGCTGCCGCTGCCGCCGCCGCTCTCGACATCGCCCGTCAGAGCTTCGCAGCCGCGATTGTGGGATGTGTCACCTTCGGTATGTTGTCGCTGTCTCTCCCCGCCTGCGATCTCAGGCTGACGTCGCGTGCGACAGGCATGTATGTTATCCTCGCCGGTATCTGCCTGCACTTCCTCGTCCAGAGGAAGACGCGGACCACGGGACACTACATCACCCTGGGGTACACCGTCCTTATGTTACTCGTCAGTATCATATACTTCTCTTGCTCCTGCAAGTGGAGTGAGATCGAGTTCGTGGAAGCAACGATTGACCCGTAAGTCCGAGTGTTGAACCGTTATAATGGCTTCGCCGCTGACCGCTCCCCAGGGGAGCTTTCGCGACTCTCACCGGTAGCTCGACGTTGACCATCACCAAGAACGCCGCCAGCGTCGTGAACATCTTCCTCGCTGACAGCTTGATTGTGCGCGACCGTTCATGTCCATTCCGCTGCTGCCGCAGTTGCTGAGACGAACCTATGCACAGTTGTACCGTACTTTCATTATCTGGCAGAAGAGCATCGTGGTAATCATTTTCCCCGCGATTGTCTACTTGGGCTCCGTTGGTAAGCGCAGCTCTTCAGCGTACAGCCTTCGTATCTCATCGCCGCGATTTAGCATCTGGTGTCGGTCTGATGTATTATTCGTCCAAGCCTGCCGCGCAGTTCGGCCAGGAGGACCTGACAAACTTCGGCACTGCGTTCTGGTCGATCTCCGTCGGCTTCAACGTGCTCGCGACGCTCCTCATCACGGGCAAGCTGTTCTACCACCAGCGCCAGATGACGCGCCTCAAGCAGTCGTCGGAGTACCTCTCCCTCGCGGCGATCCTCGTCGAGAGCGCGGCAATCTACTCCGTTTCCGGCCTGATCTACATCCCGCTCTTTGCCCGCAACATGACGAAGCAGTACGCGTTCTCCGCGCTGCTGCAGTCCGCGACGGTGATCGCGCCCACGCTCATTGTCCTGCGTATCGCCTTGGGCACCGCCGTCAAGGCGGACCACCACACCAAGGGCACCATGGGCTTCCGCACCAACGGCCGCACGACGGTCTCTGGCTTCACTGGCAGCACCCAGTCGCGCACCGCACAGAACTCGACGTGGTCTGCCAGCAAGTCGGAAGCGACGCTCCCCACTCACGTCGTCGAGTTCCATCCCATGGTCAGTCCTTCCTTCTCCTCATCGCAACTCCTCATCTCGTGCTTACCCTGGCCCACAGGACTCCGTAAATGCCAAGGATACTCGGTACTAAAGGAATGGACACTTGTCAGAGGATCTGTCTGCGGATGCAGCGCGTCGCAGCAGCCTCTTTCTCTTGGGATGTTGTAGTGTCTATTTTTATGTATGGCCATGGACGGCGTTGTATGAGGCTCTCGAAATACATTATCACGAGACGTGATAGGGCTTGCAAAACTACTGCTACAGTATCTAGACACGCTTGGCTTTCTGCTGTCGATGTTGTTTCCTGTACACCTTTACTCAGTTATGTTTCGCAATGCAGACTCATGATTTTGGATTCAACTTGGGGCTGCTGTAGAAAGTGGAGATAGCGAAATCAGGTGCAAGAAGCAACACCTATTACTAATTCCCGCAAGAATCTCCCTGCATTGAAGGAGACGAGGGCCTCACCGTTCAAGAACTCGTGGAAGTCATGAAGACGCGTTGCTGAGTTTGGAATCGCGCTTGCTTCCCTTCCGAACCATGATGATGGCGGCTGCAGAAAAAAGCCCAAATAAAGGCGCCAGCAAGCGCAAACGGGATTCCAACGCAGGTGTGTTGGGCGTGCACATGCTGACCTACCTGAAACTCAGTGTCTTATAGGCGAAGCGTCGGCCTCCACGTCGTCGGCGTCGACGTCGAAAAAAGCAAAGAGCACGAGCAAAGCTGCCAGCTTGTCCGAATTAGAGTCGACGCTGCTTGACCCAGATGCCCCGTCACTGAACCCACTGGCCGATTTGCTCGTGCTGGTGCAGTCAAAGCGCGCGACGCCCGAGGAAACGCATGCTGCCATTTTCGTCGCATACCGCGTCTTCGTCTCGCTTGTCTCTCGCGGACTCTTTGCGCCTGGCTCGAGCCTTCCAAGCGAAGTCAGGACGTGGCTGTATGCTCGCATGGACGAGTATTCGGCGTTTCTGAGTAGCTTGCTACAGCACGAAGAGCAAGCTTTACGGGTATGTCTTGCAATTTATAAACTGGAGAACTTGCTGACCATTTTACTATTATCTAGGACGGCGCGTTGCAAATTCTATTCTCTCTACTCAAGCACCTGTCAGAGAGTATCAGCGCTGCAACTGGCACACCGCAAGTTCATATATACGTCTGGCGCACCATCGTTCGCGGTGTCATTGAAGCGCCGGAAGTGGACGTCAAGGAGTATCTCGGATACGATGACCTACGCTGGCTCTTCCTGCGCGACATGACGTGCGCTTCACTTGCACGTCGTAGTGAGATCCACGCTCACCATACGCTTCAGAACGATAATGAAGGACGACGACCCAGCGCCAAGCATCCAAATGGCCAGGCGCGCTTTCGGCATTCTCGAATCCCTCGATCATATTCCCAAGTCTTCCAAGGACCTGAAATTCTTGCTGCCTGCATTCGGCAAGACACCCTCAAAAGCGGCAGCGGCAACTGCAGCTTCGGAAGAGCACGACGACGAGAACGAAAACGATGACGATGACGAGGATAACTGGCGCGCATTCTTCGATAAACCGTCTACCTCCAAAGAGAAGGAAGAAAAATACGCGCGCGCCGGGAGACTGAACATCCACGCGCGGCTGCACGTTCCGCCCGCACATCGTGCGCAGCTCGTCGCGGCGTGGCTTGCCGTGCTGCCGCGCATCTCGTCGTCCGAGGCGGATTCGGTGCGCGCGTTGGGCATTCTGCATCTGCGCCTCGTGCCGCATTTGAAGAAAGAGGAGGCAGTCAGGGCTATGGATTGGATTGCGGGATGTGTGGATTACGGTCCGTATGGCTTATGCATTTGCATCAGGTTGCTAATCCTTTACTGTACAGGTGGTGCATCGGGGCTGTTGGCACTTAATACGCTGTTCGAACTCATGACCACAATGAATCTGTGCGTTTTTCTCGTCGCCGTTGGTAAATTACGCCGGTTGACCTTGGTTTCATTCTTCAGGGACTACCCAGATTTGTACGTGCGGCTGTACGGGTATTTGGACCGTAACCTCCTCCACCTGAAGCATCGCGCTCGTTTCTTCCGCATGCTGGAACGCATGCTTGCTTCAACGTACGTATGCGCCTGCAGTTGTTGCCATTTTCTTCCTCTAACGATGCATCTTTCCAGACATCTACCAGCGACCCTGATCGCGTCCTTCATAAAGCGTCTGTCACGCTTGTCGCTGAGCGCTCCTCCCGCTGCTATAGTGGCCATCATCGCGCTGGTGTACAACCTCCTTAAGAGGCATCCAGCGTGCATGCCGCTCATCCACCGCGATTCCATACCGGGAGACAATACCGGTATGCGCTACCTGCCTCCCATGCCAGGCCGACGCGTCGCTAATCTCAATCTTCGGATAGACCCATACGATCCTTCGGAGAAGTCGCCTCTGAAGAGCGGCGCACTGGAGAGCTCGCTGTGGGAGCTGCAGAGCCAGACGGCGCATTACCACGCGCCGACGTCCGTCCTTGCGAAAGTGTTCAGCGAGCCATTCACCAAGCCGAACTATGCCATGGAGGACTTCTTGGACCATTCGTACTCGACGGTGCGCTTAACGTTTCGCCTTTCGCCTTGCGAGGAGACGACTTACTGATGCTTTGGTGTGTCCCTGCTTTCTTCTAGATGTTCGACGCGGAGACCGGCGGCAAGAGGGGGATTCATATCAAAGTCGGCCCTGCTGTGAGGGATGAGGATGATACGGTGGATTTGGTCAAGGACATCTGGGCGTTGTGACCTTAAGGTGTGTTGAGTTTGGCGCTGCGACAGAGTCTACTGGAAAGCTGACCCTGTCTGACCTAGGCTTATCCCAGTGTCTGTACAGTTCTGTACCTGGCGTGCTCAATATGCTGAATGCACAGACTGCAAAGATGCGTGTGTGCATCGAATCGACTGCGCGCAAATTTTCGCGACTCCGTGAATGCAGTTCTCGCTTCTCGTTTCCCGTCTCGCTGGGCATGGAGTGAATCCTGTCCTGAAGATGCCGAACTGAACTCGTTGTCGCCATGGTCCCCTCGTCCCCTCGCTCTTCAACAGCCGCCTTCATCGCTGCTCAATATTTGAAGCTCTCGGTGCTATCGCAAAGCCATCATGTTCTCCGTTCTTCATGACATCCAAGGCACCAATTTCTGTCCTCGACGATTGCGCTTGCGCATGCAAGACGCCAGCGAGCATCGCCATTGCAACATATCTGCAGGACCAATGCACCGATTCTGGCACGCGTCGACTTCCCGTTCAGGAGGGTCCGTGCAAGTCGCATCATGGCTGTGCGAACGAGGGACGCCCACAGATTGTCCTTCCTGACCTTTGAGCGAGCCGAGCGACGATGCCTGTCGCGCGCACAAAGGGCTACAAGCTCTTCGCCCGACGTCGTGCTCACTACTGCGCTCGATGAGCTCCCACGGTATTTCGTGGCAGGCGAAACTGCTTATATCGATGATCACATTCACGGCTGCAGACTATCGTGGCTGTCCGGGCCCGCATCCGGATTAACACACACCGCCACAAGCACAGATAAAGAGCAAGTTCGAATCCAGCGCCTTTCTGCCAGAATCCATCTAGATCGTCCCCGCCCCCATGGCGCTCGCGCAGAATATCTCCTTTGCCGCAGTGAAACATCAGACGCTCCTGCAGGAGATTTCTGCTTTGGACTACGCGGGGCCGGCACTCAAGGAGGCGGAGAAGTATGTCATTGACCTCGAGCAACTGAAAGGCGAGGCGGAGAAGCGGCTTGCAGAGGCAGTCAAGAACAAGAAGAAGGAGTGGAAGGAGCATAACGAGTTCAAGCAGTCGATCGTTCGCAAGTTCGCGCATAAGGTCGTCGGGAAGGGAGGCGAGTGGGACAAGAAGGCCAGTAAGGAAGAGCGGTGAGTATCGGTTTCATTGGATCGTTGTATCTGCGCTGACACTTTCTTCAGAGAATATCTGGATGCGTTTGAGAAGGAAGTGAAGGAGAAAGACACGATCGCGAAGCTCAAGGAGAACATTAAAGACGCAAAGCAGAACGTACGTCCTGTAACTTTGCTTGCCCTGGAGTAAATTTGTTTCTGACTTCGATGAAGGTGGAAACTCTCCGTGAAGCTCACGAGCGCCGTGAACAACTTCATCGCGAGCTAGTCAGCCTTTATCGCTCCGTGTTTGACGGCCCGACACCTGGTTGGCCCTCCATTCCCTACTGCATGCTCATCGCATTGACTCTGTCGCGCAGAGGCTCCGCAAGACGATAGACTTGAATGGGAGTTGCGCAACGCGGAAGACGAGAATAACCGCGAGCAGGCGGCGCTCAGCTTACAAGCGCAAACCCTTTCAATCCTCGGCGACGCGAACAAGGCTCTCAACAACCTCATAAACAAATTGAAGGAGGCGCTGGAGCATAGCGAGATGGGTGCGTACCAATCATAGTCTTGCTGCTGTTTCTGACACTCTTGACTTAGATATGTGGGGTTCTGAGTACGTTCAATCGGGTCGGACAAATCTTAAAACGTCATTGACACTCGCTTCAGCCGCGCCGATACGCTTGAGGCCAACGCAGTCACAGCGTCGCAAATGCTCTTGCAACAAGTCGACACGCACATGGAGCAGGCGCGCCGTCTGAACAGCGTCGTGCAGCAGCTGCCAGAAATCAAGATCCCCCGCATCTCCATGACCGACCTGTACTTTGACAATATATGGTCTGACGCCAACCAGCACGGTATGCAAACTGACGTTCGCATCTTCATCGCCGTTTGTTGACCGTTGATGCACCCAGATCGCATCTCCGAAGGGCTCAGAACGGCTCAGCAGGCGCAGAGAGCTGTGAGTTGTCCCTCACGCCGAGTCAGACTCTTATTGAAGCTTCTGTAATAGCTCAAGCACGAGATGGACCGCGCACAACGGCGCGTCGATGCTGCCGCTGCGACAGCCAGCCGTACAACCGAAACGGCGAACAGGGTGCGCGGCGAGCTGCTCGAGTTCCGCCGGAGGACGTTCGAGAGCATCGCGCAACATGGCCCTACGCCAGCGTATGAGGCCGCGCCCTCGACTGGGATCAACCTCGGTCCACCAGGGCAGCCGAACTCGACCCTGCCGATCTTCCCGAACTTCGCTACAGCGGGGGTAGTACCTGCGTTCCCGTCCATTCCGGTAATACCGCCCAATGCGCCGGCCTCAGGCTCGCCCTCGGCACCGAATTGGCACAGCAGTAAGCCTCGACGTTGATAGTGTATCTCATGTGTTGATAGCGTACGCAGTGAACCCTTACGCGGCACTCCTCGTGCGGAGGGGCACTCAGGATGATGCTCAGCCTGGCCCAGTGTCGGACGCAACTGCAGCTTCGCAGGACACGGTCAAGACTCAGTAAGAAGATGATAACATGTAGCACTAGTTTAATGAGGTTGCACGTCCTGTACATTGTTTTATCATAGGGTGGGATGTCGGATTGTGTTTCATTGTTCAACGAGCTGTAAAGCGCGATGAACTGGTGTTCGGCGCCTGGTCCTGGCGGCCAGGACGCAGAATTCATTTCATGGAAATTCTTCAAGAGGGTCTCACATGCTCCAGCGGGATATTGGGTGGTTAGCGCTCAACCCACACTAAATGCCCACAACGGCCACGAGCAAGCATAATGTAGCGTAGCTTGGCGCAGCGAGTGGGCGCGCGACTGACTCAAGCCCTCATTATATATATTGCACCACTGTCGCGGCTCGGAACTCACTTCAGTAAATTGACGACTTTTCCTGTTCGTGGTATGACCTCGTATGTACGCGCTATAGGCGCCCGCTTGTATTGTCTGCACCGTGTATGTACTTCGGCTGAGTCCGGTGGTCGCCGCATCCTCTTCTGCGGCTTCTCACTCGGACTCAGGTGCGTACCATCCCCGCAATTGCATCCTCTTCTGCGGCTTCTCACTCGGACTCAGGTCCTCGTCCCCTAGCCTCGTTCAACAGGTTATGAGCCCTTTGTGCTAAGTGCAGGACTTGAACATCCGTGAAGCCAGTGCCACTCTGCACCAAACCTCCCCGAGCTTGCCTACGCGCTCTAAACACCCTCTGCGCCGATTCTCGCGCCCACTCGACTTCTCTCCTGCCTCCCGCGCTTCAGAATCGTCCGCACCGACTTCTTGCATTGTCTTCCTTTGTCCGACTCCGCAGTCATTATGTCCGACAAATCCCGCTTTCCCACCCTCACCGGCGAGAACTGGGGCAGCTGGAAGAAGGACATGCACGCCCGCCTCGCTCTCAAGGGCGTAATCGAGTACATTGACCCGGACAGCCCGTCGCATGAGGTGCCGACGGACCCGACCGAGTATGCCACCTGGCTCGTTGGCGCCCGCATGTGCTGCGGCCTGATCTGGGAGAACATGGACGCCAAGACGAAGGCCAACATCGAGTTCGACCTACTCAAACCTCAGCCGTACAATGTCTGGCAGCAGCTCGAGGCACTTTTCGTCTTGAAGACCGCCGGCAGCCGCTTCTCCACGCTTGACGCTCTTCTCCGCACCGCGTACCAGGACGGCGAGCACCTCATCGACTTCTTCAATCGCACTACGACCACGCGCAACGAGTTTGAGGTCCTCCTGCCGACCGAGAACTACACCGTCTTCGATCTTGTCGACGAGATTACCGCATTCGCGCTGATCCGCGGACTCCCTGACCATCTGCAGCACTTCCGCCAGGCGGTCACGCTCAGCGCCGACACTACTCCGTTGACTCTCAACACGGTGCGCAGCTACTTCCAGAGCGAGGACACGCAGGCTCGTACCAAGGGGTCTGACCCCGGCACTCTGGCTATGCGCGCGTACGCCGGCGCCCCTGCTTCTTCTTCTTCGTCGACCAGCCCGTCTTTTGGTGCGTCTCCTGGCCCGATGCCTCTTGCGGACGCCCTGCAGGCCTTCGCAAATGCTCTCGGCATGCCGCTCTGCTTTCTCTGCGACGGGGAGAAGCACAAAGTCAACAAGTGCCCTCTCCTCGACGAAGCGCGCGCCTGGTGCAAAGCGAAGCGCAAGGCTGGCAATCGTCGCCGATCCGGCAAGGACTCTACTGCGAACGCTGCGACCACGGTCAGCGCCCCCGCTCCGGCCGTCGCGCACTCTGCTGAAGCAAGTCTATTCATTCCTCCGTCGTCTGTCTACTATGCTCTCCTCGCGTCCCCCGGCTCCATCAGTCTGTCTAACTGGAACGCCGACACAGGTTGTTCTAATCACATGACGCCTCGCCGCGAATGGTTCAGCACATACTCGCCGCATCGAGTTGGCATCCGCCTCGCTGACCACTCGGTGATCTACTCGGAGGGGGTGGGTTCGGTCGAGTTTGTTGCTGTAATCGACGGTATCCGACGCGGGGTGGTGGTCTTTCACGACGTGCTCCATGTTCCAAAGCTTGCTGCCAATCTACTTTCCGTTTTCTCGCTCATGACACGCCGCGGTTTCCGTCTGTCTGGTGAAGGCTCCACGCTGCGCTTTCTCAAAGACGACACCTGCCATTTCACAGCCACGGTCAATGAACGGAATGTAGGCTATCTTGACGGCTTCACGCGTGAGCACCCCGTCGTCGCTTATGCTGCTGCAACGACTACTGTCCCGCTGAACCTCGCTACCTGGCACCTTCGTCTGTCGCATCTGCACCACGACGCGATTCGCACTATGCACCGGCATGCATCCGTGGACAATCTGCAGATCCTCAACGCCGATGCGCCGGATCCCATCTGCGAACCCTGCATCGCGGGGAAGATGCATCGCCACAGTGTTCCGAAGGGTCCCGCCGCGCGCCGCACAGCCACGCTGATCTTGGTGCACTTCGATCTCAAGGGCCCGCTGCCGCGCTCGCCTGAGGGATTCCAGTACTGGATGATCGCGGTCGACGATCACTCGCGCCACTACACCGTAGCGTTCCAGCGCAAGAAGTCTGACACAGCCAACTCCATTCGCTATTTCGTGGCGCAGGCCAAACGCCAGACCGGCTGCGACGTTCAGATCATGCACAATGATAAGGGTGGGGAGTTCATCAGCAACGATCTCCTCACCTGGTGCAAGGAGCAAGGAATCGTCTGCAAATTCACCGAGACCGGCGAGCCGTATCAAAACGGCGTTGCCGAACGTGCAAACCGCACCATCGTCGAGGGCGCTATCGCCTTGCTTAATCAGGCGAAACTCCCGCCCTCGTTCTGGCCCCTTGCAGTGGCCGCCTTCGTTCACACGCGCAATCGCGCGTATACGTCCGCACTCGAACCGGGCCAAACGCCTTATTCGCTGTGGAAAGGGCGAAAGCCCGACGTCTCGTATTTCCGCGTCTTCGGCTGCCTCGCGTATGTCCTTGTGGCAGACGAGAAGCGCCCTACGGCCATGGGATACCACTCGCAGAAGTGCATCTTCGTCGGCTACGCCGACAACAAGCCTTGTTGGAAGTTCTGGAACCCGGAGACGCGCAAGTACATTGAAACGAGTCAAGCTATCTTCGATGAGCGCTATTTTCCCGGAAATTCTGTCGCGTCTATTCGTTCACTCACTGCTGGCGATTTGCTTTTACAGGGGCACGATTCGGGGGGTGACGACACTCCCAGCGACGATGAGGATGATGCGCCCGCTGCGCCCCCTCCCCCGCCTCCGCTTCCACGTGCTGCCCCTCCGGCAGCTGCTACTCTTCCTCTCCCCGTTGCCCCGCCACCACTCGTCCCTGCGCCTGCGCCAGCTCCTGCTGGTGCTGCGCGATCTCCTTCCCCTGCTGCTGCGCCCGAACCTGCAAAGGTGGAGGCGAAGTCCGAGCCGATCTCGTTGCCAGTTCCGCCCGCACTTCCTCAGGCTGAGCCTGCTTCCGCTGCACCGCGACCTGCGTCTCCGCGCATAGGCCCTGCTAAGATAGTGGCAGGCGTACGACACAGTGTCCGGAGCACGCGCTCACTCAAGAGTCTCAAGGAGCCCGACCTACGTCGGACTAGTGCCTACCCAGTTGCCGATCCTCTGCCTGAAGCTTCGCAAGCGTCAGATGAGCCAACGGTCATGCCAGACTTCGAGTTTGGGGACGAATTCGCGCATTTAACTGCTACGGAAAAGTCTCAACTCGAGGAAGCTCTGGCTGCCGGCGTTCAGATGATGATAAATGATGCGGACTTCTTCACGCATGATGAGGCACTGGAGTTTGCGTTCAACACGCGGCACGAAACGCATGGGACGGCTCCCGCTGAGACTGAGCCGCGCTCTTGGCGCGACGTTCTACGCTTGCCACCTGACCAAAAGCAGGCCTGGATAGACGCTGCCGAGGAGGAGATACAATCTCTGAGGCGAGCGGGTACCTTTGAGCTAGTCGAGCTACCGCAAGACCGTAAAGCCATTGGTAGCCGCTGGGTATTCAAGGTCAAACGGAACGCAGACGGCTCAGTCGAGCGAAACAAAGCTCGTCTTGTCGCCCAAGGTTTTTCGCAGCGCCCGGGCTTTGACTTCACTGAGACTTTTGCCCCAACACCCCGTTGGGCTGCGCTCCGTGCTGTCTTTGCCCTGGGCGCTCTGGAAGACCTTGAACTTGAGTCAGTGGACATTTCGTCCGCGTTCCTCAATGGCGAATTGAAAGAGGAAGTGTTCATGAAGCAGCCTGAAGGATTTGAGGAGCGCGGGAAGACCTGGGTCTGGCGCCTTCTCAAGTCACTTTACGGTTTGAAACAGGCAGGGCGAAACTGGCATGAGAAGCTCAACTCCGTTCTGGAGTCGCTCGGCTTCAAGCGCATCGTCTGCGAACACAGCGTCTGGGTATATGGCCGAGACGACACGCGGATTATCATTCCCGTGTTTGTCGATGACATGACCATCGCCGCCCGCTCGAAATCCGATGTGCAGCGCGTCAAAGATGAGCTGAGACGCCATTTTGCGCTGCGTGACCTTGGTCCCACCTCGTGGTTCCTCGGCATCGAGATAGAGCGCGACCGTTCGCGACGTATTCTGACGCTGTCTCAGCGTCAGTACGCGCTTGACGTCCTTAAGCGTTTCGGCTTCAAGAACTCGAACCCGGTTTATACGCCTATGGACACGGGACTGCGTCTCTCAACGTCCATGTCACCTCAGACGGACGCTGAGAAAGCTGAGATGGCGGACATTCCGTATCTCAACGCAGTGGGTGCGCTTGCGTATCTTGCCATTGGCTCCCGTCCCGACATTTCGTACACTGTTGGCTGCCTTGCGCGCTACAGTTCGAATCCGGGAATGCAGCACTGGGCCGCCGTCAAGCACTTAATGCGCTATGTACGCGGCACCATTGATGAGAAGCTCATCTACGCGCCGAATCCGCACTCAACTGCGTTGTTCACTGCGTATAGTGACGCTGATCATGGGGGAAATGTGGACAACGGCCGCTCAACATCTGGGATGCTCATTAAAATGGGCACTGGAGCCACTAGCTGGTCGAGTAACCTGCAATCCATCGTCACTATGTCGACGACGGAAGCGGAATACGTGGCGGCGTGCAAGACGGGTCAGGAAGCCATGTGGTATCGTCATTTCTTGTCCCAGCTGGGATATACGTTCGCCTCCCCTTCGCCCCTGAACATTGACAATCTGTCAGCAGTTCAAGTGGCGAAGAACCCGCTTCACCATGGCCGGATGAAGCATCTCGACTTGCGCTTCTACTGGCTTCGAGATGAGGTCGCGCGCGGCACCTTCCAGATCGTGCACTGCGCGACGGATTTCATGCCCGCGGACATCCTCACCAAGGCGCTGTCAAAACCGAAAGTCGCCGCCATGCGCAAGTTGCTTGGACTCGCTGTTTCGTACGATGCTCTTGTCTCTTGATTTCCCTTTGCTGTTCTTTTCTCACGATGTCTCGATTCGATACAACGCGTCTCCCTTCGTACAGGTACTCGGTCAGGGGGGGGTGTTCGTGGTATGACCTCGTATGTACGCGCTATAGGCGCCCGCTTGTATTGTCTGCACCGTGTATGTACTTCGGCTGAGTCCGGTGGTCGCCGCATCCTCTTCTGCGGCTTCTCACTCGGACTCAGGTGCGTACCATCCCCGCAATTGCATCCTCTTCTGCGGCTTCTCACTCGGACTCAGGTCCTCGTCCCCTAGCCTCGTTCAACATTTCCCTTGCAAGTACTTTTTTGTCTTTGCGACTAGGATTGTTCACTAGAATTCCGAACACAGTATGGCGAAGAGTCGGAGCTAGCCGGACGCGCTTCTCTCACTCAGGCCTCGCGATGCCTACATATCCTTCCTCCCTGGGCCCATGGCGCGACATGGATGTTGAAGGTCCAGCCCGGGTTGCCTGGGAACAGTTTGAGCCGTTTTTCGAGCAGCATGGCTATAAGCTCTTTGTGCAGGACACCGTTCAACGCAGCCTCATCCCCGGCCTCATGGAGCTGGTGCCCGCCGGCGACTGGAGCGCCATTCGTTGCGAAGACGAATATAATCGCTTTGTGCCGGAATGTCTCCAGATGAAGCCCACGCGGTCCATTTTCCGTCCACAGGCAAGTAAGCTCCCCTCCAATTGATATGCGTCGGCCTGAACTGGGTACTGTAGACCGGCATCCATGTCGCTGCGCGCTCGCCCAGGAACACCGACGTCGTCATACGCATAATGGCCATCGGGGACGAGGGTAAAGAACACCTCGACATCATGCGAGCGCTCTCCAGGCCGGACGCACGGGTCCCCGAGAATCATACAGTCCCCATGGTGGCCGAGCTGCAGCAGGACGACGTGATTTTTGGAATATTTCCGATGATGTGGCACCATGGCATGGAGACACCGTGGTTTAGAACAGTTCGAGAACTGTTGGAAGCTCTGGAACAAGTCCTCGAAGTGCGTCGTTCTCTTTAACAATTGACACACCGGACTGACTTCATCGCTTTATCAGGGCTTTACCTACCTACATCAGCGGCTCATTGCTCACCGGGTATGTACTGTACCTGGTTCGCTCACTGATCCTGACATCTTGCCTTCTAATTCCTTGCCTGCATTTCAGGATTTCTCACTCGGCGAGGTTTTTTCGAATTATGGCCGCGACTGGGAGTATCGCGGCTGGGATCGCTGCGTCCGTATACCATTTGAATTCCGCTCACTCTGCCCTGGCCTGCGCTACCTAATTAACGACTTCGAGTTGTCAGTCCAGTTCGCGCCCGAGTCGGATCCCAAGACACGTCTTGTCACCGGCATTCCAACGGCGCGTTATGGTGACACGGCTGAGATATACAACAAGATGCTCCCACCCGAAGCTCTCCTCCAGACGCCGTATTGCCCGTTCAAGATGGATATGTACCAGTTTGGGAAGCATGCTCAATATGTCTTTGAAGTGCGCGCGAACTTGAAATCTTGTAATCTGGAGACTACCAACGCTCCCGCTTTAGAACATCGACTATGTTGCTGGTCTGCAGGAGCTCTTCGTCGCAATGGCAAGCGACAAACCCGAAGCCCGACCCACTGCATCAGAGGCTCTTGCTGCACTACGCGCCATCCGTCAGACAGCGTCTGAAGACGTACTGAATGACATACCAACTGACTCGTACCGTTCGTACGAACGCCGATTGCCGGGCGAGACCTGGTGCACACACTTCTTCCTACTGTGTTTCCAGTCCAACTGATTCATCCTCCAGTGATTGCGACTACTGTGTGATTCAGACAAATCCGGGCAGTAACAGCATTGAGTCGCTCCCGGTCGACAGCAGTGTTCCTTAGGTCGACCATGCAACTTCGAATTTATTCGCACACTGCAGAACATGACGCTTTACATCACTATAGGAGCAGTCTGACGGCGCGGGACGACTGCTGGACGTATGGCTCGCCGTTCGGCGAACGCTTTGGATATCATAGGAGACTGTCGATATCCGCTAAGGTTGGAGACAACGCACAGAAAGACGAAGCATTTGCGGCGAACACGTGCCACGACCAAGTCTGGTGTCTCGAACCGGCCGGCACGGTACGTTTCAGGTATTTGTTCTGGCCGCGTGTTGCGACGTCGCGGACTGCTGCTAAGTAACGCAGCGCGGTCAAGCCTTTCTGAAGGCCTGCAAATTTCTCAACACCTTCAAAACTACACGCTGCTCTGCTCGTTCAGCCTCTGGCCTCGGCATCATTTCCGACATACAGAAAGCAATAACCCACCATTGGCGACCGCGCGTGTAGCACGAAAAATACAACGAAGGCACGGACGCTGAAATAGAAGGTCAACAAGCAGCAGGTGCGAGGCTATGATACTATCTCGTCGTCGGCGAAATAGTCCTCTTCGTGGTCGGAGCGAGGCCGCAGGCGAAGCAGGAGCTGTCGACGCGGTGGCATTGAACATCATTGGAGGGGTAGCCGGGGCTGGCGCTCTGCTCTGGAGCTCGACGTCCTCCCCTCCCCGTCGACTCTGCAGCGGTCTCGGGCGTGACGCAGTACAGCTCCTGCGTCACCCCCATAAAACACTATCAGCGAAGGAGGCCGAGGAGATTATATGCACGTACTCGTAGCGTGGGTGGTAGTGCACTTGTCGGACGAAGTGCCGCGGCGCTGCGTGCCGTCGATGACTTCGTGGAAGAATTCATGCCAGCCTGCACACCCAGCACCGTACGTGGGTCTTCTTCCTTGACATACAACACAACATCGCTGACATACTGGGAAAGACTGGCCGCGCGGGCGCGGAAGGGACAGGCGCGGGCGAAGTCGGCGGCGTCGGAGCAGACGTCGACCGCGTGGGCGTCACAGCATGAGAAAATACATTGAAGAACGCGCGCGAAGTCGTCGTCGTCAACTCCAAATCGACAGCGCTGCTACTTCCAGAAGCGAGTCCGGTGTAAATACAGGACAAGCCGCTTGTGGAGAGTGCCACCCGTCGTCCATCTCGAAGTAGCTGCGGATGTTGGTAGCGTCGCGGTGGGGTGTCATCCTGCTGTCGGGTCGTGGGGAAGAATGATGTGGTAGCGTGGTTGTACTTATTGAACTGGAGGAATCAATCGTTTTTCTTTGGTTCAGCCGTATGTAATGCGCGTTTTCTGGTGCACATGCCCGGTGCACTCCCAAGTTGCTCAATACCTCGGGACAAAGCACCTTATCACTGTCGCAAAACTTGATGGCATTTTCAAGTTCATTATCCCACTTAATCGGCCAGTCTGGCCTCGAAATTACCAGACTGGTAGTGAGGGCAGCAATGAGTCGCAAGCAAGGGAACCAGCAGCCGGAAGCGTTGTCGCGCATGTGGTGCATGTGAGCGGCGAGCCGTTTCCTGCTCAATGGCGGAAGATGCGCAAAAAGCTCTCGTGTAGTTCCGTCCAGCTAGCTGGCGCTCATGCGTCACACGCCGACGTCGACGGGTTGACGGAGGCCTGTTGAGATCCGGACTTAGCCGGACGCGGCTCTCGCACTCATACCTACCTCAGGCCCCCGCGATGCCTACCTATCCTTCCTCTCTCGGCGCATGGCGCGACATGGATGTTGAAGGTCCAGCTCGAGCTGCCTGGGAACAGTTTGAGCCGTTTTTCGAGCAGCATGGCTATAAGCTCTTTGTGCAGGACACCGTTGAACGTAGCGCCGCCCCCGGGCTCATGAACGAGTTGGTGCCCGCCGGCGACTGGAGCGCCATTCGTTGCGAGAACGAATACGATCACTTCATGCCGGAATGTCTCCAGATGAAGCCCAAGCGGTCCATTTTCTATCCACAGGCAAGTACACTGCCCTCCAACTGAATTGTGCCCGACTGAACTGCGTACTGTAGACCGGCATCCATGTCGCTGCGCGCTCGCCCAGGAACACCGACGTCGTAATACGTATAATGGCCATCGGGGACGAGGGTAAAGAACACCTCGACATCATGCGAGCGCTCTCCAGGCCGGACGCACGGGTCCCCGAGAATCATACAGTTCCCATGGTGGCCGAGCTGCAGAAGGACGACGTGATTTTTGGAATATTTCCGATGATGTGGCCCCCTAGCATGGAAAGACCATGGTTCAGAACAGTTCGAGAAGTGTTGGAGGCTTTGGAGCAAGTCCTCGAAGTGCGTCGATCTCTCCAGCAATTCATATGCCCGACTGATTTTTATCGCTCCATGAGGGCTTCACCTACCTACATCAACGGCTCATTGCTCATCGGGTATGTACCTTGTTTTCACTTGCTGGTTTCGGTGCTAATTCATTGATGACATTTTAGGATTTCTCACTCTGCGAGGTCTTTATGAATTACGGCCGCGACTGGGAGTATCGCGGCTGGGGCCGCGGCTGCGCCCGTATACCAGACGAATTTCGCTCACTCTGCCCTGGCCTGCGCTACCTAATCAACGACTTCGAACTGTCAGTTCAATTCGCGCCTGAGTCGGATCCCAAGACACGTCTTGTCACCGGCATTCCAACGGCGCGTTATGGTGATACGGCTGAGATATACAACAAGATGCTCCCACCCGAAGCTCTCCTCGAGACGCCCTATTGCCCGTTCAAGATGGATATATACCAGCTTGGGAAGCATGCTGGATATGTCTTTAAAGTGTGTGCAAATTCTCGCAATTTGGAGACTATCAACACTTCCGTTTTAGAACGTCGACAACGTTGCCGGTCTGCAAGAGCTTTTCGTCGCAATGGCAAGCGACAACCCCGAAGCACGACCCACTGCATCAGAGGCTCTTGCTGGTCTGCGCGCCATCCGTCAGACGGCGTCTGAAGATGCCCTGAATGAGATACCGAACGACCGTTCCCGTTGGTTCCGAACCGTCGTGCCGGGCAAGATCTGGTGCACATATTTCTTCCTTCTGCGTTTACAATCTAACTGGTTCATCCTCTAGTGATTGCCACGTCTGCACGATTCAGAACATTCCGGGCGGTCGTAATCATAACATCGAGTGGTTCCCGGTTGAAATTAGTGTCGTCTAGGTCTACCAGATAATTTCTGGAGTCATTCGCACATTGCAGAACATTCATGCTCTAAATCACTGGCGGCGAGCGGGAGTCCCGCCGGCATTTACGTGCGGCTTCTTGACATTCTTCCAGCAGGGCTGGCGGTACAGCCCCCACCACTGCCACCTGCATGGGCCATTACTTCTGCTGTCCGCCATATCACTTGCGGGGGGCGAAATATCGCGCTCGACTCGTTCGCTGAAAAGGTCTTTCACTTTTTCGGAACCTGGACATTTGCGCAGACGCCTTCTCGAATGGGTCATGCTGAAGTACGTTTTCGGTATGCTTTTTTTTGACTGGACGATGTTACTGATTCTTCATGTAGACTGGTGTTGCCTACATAAGGTTCGGTCAGGACAGGTTGCAGGTGCCGTGCGTGTGGTTGGTTGACCAGGGTGTTCGTGTCAGTACCTCAGTTCGCACACGGGCCCCCTTTTGCTTAGCGCTAACATGATACTATCCAGGATGGGCCCGTCGGTGTCTCCTAATGCCTCATTCCCTGGACTGCTCTTTCCTACTACAGTGAGCGCTCCTGCCAGTGACACGTGTTAGTTACGGTAGACTCCACACCAAATACCAAAGAGGGCAAGAGGGCTGTCGCTCCAGATAGACTCAGACTGTGCCAGATCCGCCGTGCGCATGCGTTCCGGCGCAGGCAGGCTGCAGTGTACAAACATCCTGAGTCGGAGTGCTGCATGCAGCGAGCTTCCCCCATAACAGCACGCGTCACGACGATTCCTCAGGCTGCAGCTGCACCGCCCTGCTTCTGGCATCCGTCCAAGCTTGAAGTGGTGTGTCCACCCGGCGGCCGCCGCACGTTCCCGATTGCATCCGCGACAAGTCCTCCGCAACGTCGAAAGACATCCCAGCTCGTCTCCTCAGGCACTATAGCAGAGAGACATATCTATAATCAATGGAAATACTTTATATAAGCTGAATATGCACAAAAAATGGCGATTCGTGCAGTCTCATTTGTGCCCATTCTCAGCACAAATCTGTGAATAACCTTCCAGAAACACAGCCTACGGCTCTCATACTTTGCCATAATAGTGCCTTACACTACATTAACAAATTGTGGGCCCCAGAACCGCGATATCCTTACGGATATACTTATCCGGATAACTCYCAAAGCAAGAATTGCCGCAGATACTGTGACCGAGACATCGTGCTCTAGATTGTACACCTAGCAATTGTAGCGATGCATTACCGCTGTTATTTCCGATAGTAATCAGAGGTTTAGCCCTTGTCCTGGGGGTTTAATTCGAGTCGGGAAAGCTGCCTGCAGGAAACAGCCGAAAACGTTTACATCCGATTGAATGGCGGCTGGACACACCACTTGAAGCACAATTGAAGCAGAACGCGAGAGCGCAGTGCAAGCAAGGGGTGATCGAGATGCTGGGCTCGTCATCATGTTACATCCGCATCCATGCGCATACCGCACAATAAACCCATCCGAATCGCAGCACCGTGACGGACTCGGAGTCAGATGACCGCAACAAAAAATCGATCTGTATTCAATCAAAACTTCCACCGGCGACAAAAAAGCGACAAAAGGAGGACCATGGGGGAGGGAAGGAGGAGGGGAATAAGAGTAAGAGGACATGCATATAGCATTTTATCGACAGCGGGGGTAAAAACATCATGTAGGGGTTGTGGAGCGACGGTCATTTGGGGTTGGGGGGGAATGGTGTTGGGCAAAGCGAAAGCAGGAAGGGACTCGACGGTCGTACTGATACAGTCGTACAATGAGATGTGTCGTCATCAGCAGCGCAAAACGAAAGGCAAAGGCAAAGGTGGGGGGAAGAACTGAACAACCGAATGTACGTGACTAATGCGGGCGGGCATGGGGCGTGCACAAGGGGACAAATCCGAGAGGAGAACACGACAGGCGCGGCGGCGCTGGGCGGGCCCACCGGCCGGCCCATATGGACAATTATGGAATAAACAGCGCGCGTGCGCGGGGGTTGTGGGTTGTGTGAGTGGTGAAGGCGATGTGAATAAGAAATGGGAAAAAATGTGGCTTCTGTCCTTGCGAGCGATTGGGCGAGAGTGCGAGAGTGCGATGTGTGCCGTTCGGAGGCTTCACGCGATGGGCGGTGCGGCGGGGCGCAGGCGGCGGCCGAGCATGACGCCGCCGGTGAGCACGCCGGTGACGCCGCCGTCGTAGGCGGTGATGTCGAGCTTGGACTTGTCGATGTGGATGCCGCGCTGCTTCTGCTTGACGCCGCCGCGCTGGCGGCGCGGGCGGCGGACGAGCGTCGCGGCGGGGTCGGCCGGGTCGACGGTGACGCCGTAGATGTCGACGTGCGGCGCGGGCGCGGGCGAGTGCGGCGACGAGCACGCGCTGGCGGCGGAGCTCGAGGCGGCGGTGGAGACGGACGTCAGGCTGGGCACGTCGGAGCGCATGGAGCTGCAGCTGGACGAGCGGCCGAGGCTCGGCGCGGGCGACGCCGGGCGCTGCGGCATGCGGGGGGCGTCGTTGGCGGTGACGTGCAGCAGAATGGGCGTCCCCTGGGGCGAGAGCGCAGCGAACCAGTCCGACCAGCGCATGCGCACCGCGAAGCCGGCGGTCAGGATGGGCTTGGGCGGCATGGTGCCGGGCTCGAGGAGGAACTGGTTCGAGCCCCGGCTGGCGAAGTGCGCGTCGAGATTGGCCTGCAGCGCGTGGCGCAGACGGGCGAGGGTGCGGTCGTCGAGCAGCGCGGAGAACTCGAGCGGCACGGTCAGGAAAAAGACGGCGTTCTCGCGCGACACGGTGACGGGCGACGGCGACGACAACGAGGACGACGACGAGGACGACGACGAGGACATGGTAGTACAAGAGCAAAGCTGATTGGTCACCGCAAAAGACTTAGTTTTGCGCGGGCGACGGCGGGCACAGCACTCGGGCGGGCGGGTCGGGAGGAAGAGGCGGGCGGGTCCCTTGGAATGGGCGTGTTTTATAGCGCGCGCAGCATTGTCGGAACGGACCAACCCAGCCATGCGATGATTACCGCGCCAATGCCCGCCCGCCCTGCCACACCGTGACTTGCCTTTCCTGACACAATAATTTGCCTCCGACGCCCGAGTCATTCTGCTGCCTGCCTGCACTTACTCTCACTGTCTCTCAGCACTGGGCAGCCCGTCCCAGCGACCCATCAACGGCCCCCACCCGTCCTGCGCTCCATCAGACCGCGGCTCGCCCCGCACGGCCGGCCTGCGCGCTCCCTCCACCCACCAGTGACCACCAGTTACCACCACCCCGCCACAGTCTCCCCCCTGCCAGGCGCTGCGACCCGGAACTCTCCAGCAGCCTTCGTGCCGCAACAGGACAACGCCATGCATCGATCGCCCGCCTCGGTACGGTTGGCCCGGCCCGGCTCCGCGCCCTCGTTATTGTCACATTGACAGGTAGAACCATCCAGATCCCACCAGACTATCACCTCTGCTTGTACCTACGCGTCGCGCGCTGTGCTCCATCCCAGGCACATGAAATGAATCCCAGGATGGATCCTCGCCGAACCCCGAAAATCCATGGAGCCGCGGAATGAACTTATGATCTCTCTGCACGAAATGAAATCGCCCGAAATGGGAGCGTTGTCTTGTCCGTCGACGTCAGAGCATTCTCACAAGGTCTCAGCTGCTACTAGTACCTAGCTACTTGTGCCAGGCATGCAGCACATGTTCCCGAGCGAGGAACAATGCCAGCCTGTCAGTGGGCACTGGGGAACTCCGAGAAGCACTCCCAATGCAATGCAATGCCAGTCTGGCGCCTGCCGGCATCTCATTCTCACTAGTTGGGTGACGACCCACCTTCGACATCCCTCCTTACCGTCACATTCTCCCACGGCCTCAATGCGCTGTGATATCATCCCGAGCGAGTCTCAGCAGCGCGCGCAGCCTGCATTGTCGCGGCAGCCTCCCAACCGCGTACCGCGGATCCGCAACCCCCTGGCCGCCGTCGCATCTGGATCTGGATACGATACTATCTCATGATCCCACAGGGACGGTGGTTATGCGAGCATTGCCGCCCGGCACAGTAGCCACTGGCGTTTCAGGTGGGAATATCGACACTGCCATCGCCAGCCCCGCGAGTCCGAGTTGCGCAGTCGGCAGTTCGGCCTCAGGGACCCCTCACGTTACAGTTGCACCGCGTTCAGCCCGCAGGAAACCAGCTACCGGCGCCTGCTACGGTACAATTATGAATGTTCTCTTACTGCTACGCTAACCTGCTAGTGTGGCCGCTGAGTCACGGGACTCTCAGCTCCAGGGAGATGGCTATTGTTTTGTCCCAACTGGTGTGATCTTCCACTCAGGCTGCCACTGGTGATCATGAGAACTCGGAGACTTGCGGACAATACCAGGCGCCAGTAAATCTTTGAGGAACGATCGCCTCCTTCAAGTTGTCTTGTTGTGCCCCCCACCTTCAGTACCGACCTTGACGCTCCAGTGAAACCAAGGAATCACAGGCCACCACGGAGGAGTCATCGCATTTAATTCAAGTTGACATCTGCAGTCGACGCCTCACCTGACCAGAGCGTCTACGTCCCCAACCCCTCCGGTGAGTCTCGGCCCCGTCACACTCGCAGTAGTAGCGCGCTTGAACAGGAGGAACACCTCGGCCTAAGCTACTTCGCGGCGCTGTGCCGTCCGGCGTCCGGAGTCATCCTGCGGGTCATAAGTACTTATGCAAGCATTGGAGGGTAAATCTGGTCCTCGCAGAGCTGACTCGATGAGCACAATTGCCAATCGTAGTCCAGCCACATTGCGGCAGACTGTGGATTTGATCGCATCCGCCGTTGGGCGCTGCCGCCGGTACCGCCGCGCTACGGTCACGGAGCTACCCTTGCCACAATCATCATGACGAAGCTGGACAGGGTTGCTCGGCACCGTGACATTACTATGACAGTTTGTCTGAGAAACAACTTGAGGCTTGTGAAACGCAATGTTACTGCAACTGGGACTGACATACCCAAACGGAAGAGATCCCAGCAAGACCACAACTGGCTAGATATTCTGAGGCAGTTTGAGTAGCTACACTAGATCACGGACCTACTGAAGTGTGCACTGTGTGTGTGTGTGTGTATGACAGCGACAACAGCGCGGGCACAGCTGAAATAAAAAAGCTGACACCCGCACTCACATTGCACGCAGTCATCATGAATTGCTCTCCCCCGCGTTTATTCCTCCGCAATCCGTGGTCGTCGGATGCAGGAGGCTGTAGAACGGGGTAAGTAGTATGTCTCAGCCATGTGTGGATAGTTGTGCGGGGACCACGGCGGACGGTATTCTGATCTCATTGCTGGCAGTCAATCAGTAAAAACAGAGATGAAATAGAACGAGGAAAGGTATGTCAGGCCAGCCTCCGTGCCGAGCGCGGTCGTGTTGCACACGCGCAAGCCAAGACAGGGAGGCGCGACCCATTGCTTTCCCCCATCTTTGTTCCTCGACATTCCGTGGAAAGCGGATTGTTGAGGATGTGAGGCGGGGTATTTGCTTTACTCTGAGATACTCGGGCAAGGAGAAGTTACTGTACCAGTTGTAACTTGTTTCGATTTGTTTGCTTCGTTCGTTGTTCATACACGTATGCTTCAAGCTCGGTACCTGGAGGTAAGAGAAAAGTCAGATCTGTCGCACGAGAGTTCGAGGGAAAGAACGCACTACTACTACAGTTATTTACCGCCAAGGCCCTTGAAGCCCTTGACCTCCAGCACGCGCTCGACATCGCGGCAGGTAAGACTGACGCGCGTCCCGCGGACGAGGACGCCGCCCTTTCGCGCTTCCTCCGCGCGCACGCTCTGCCAGTTCGCCACGCGCACGCCCTCGCCGTCAGTCGAATCGGGCGGCAGCAGCACGTCCTCCGTGCGGTCCTCGATGCCGTGCAGGTGGCCGGTGTACAGCGACGAGCGCGTGATGACCAGGCTGCGCGGCTCGAGCAGCAGCGAGGCCACCGGCGTGCGGTCGATCGGCTTGCCGCCCGCGGATTGCGGTGCGTCTGCGTCGGACGCGGACTCGGGGGCGTAGCGGTAGTAGTGAAACACCGCGTGCGAGCCGAGGGATATGGTCGCCACTACTGGATGGTAGGCCGGCCCGTCCTCGTGCGGCTGGGTGGTACAGCATGAGGCGCGTCGTTAGGCTGGGATGGTTGTTTGAATGTCCGTACCATGATGCCTTGTCCAGCAAAATACTGCTTTGTAGTCAGCTTATGATTATGGAGAATGAGAAGACGGAATGCACCTCGTTCACAATGACATGGTTAGGCTGACCGTGTTTCGCGCTGACGAACGCGCCCGTATCGCGCAGCCGCGTGATGAGGTCTGGACTGCATGGGATTTCGAGTTCAGCGTCACGTCGAGCAGCCTTCGCACAGGGACTATCATCGGCTTACAATTTACAGAGAAATTCTGGCAACTTCTGGCCAACCAGCACGCCATTCTTAATAATTCCGCCTAAAAATCCGAGTTGTCAATTAACATGGTGTGTCAGACGCGCCGCTGCGCGCTAACGCACCCCATATCTGCAGCCTGCCGCGCGTTCAGCCACGGCATTGCAGTCGTAAACGCGTAAAGGCTAACCGCCTGTTTGCCAGCGTCCTCCACATGGGCTGCGGCGCCTCTTGTATCTGGGCATAACGCTCAGTCAAGAGCAAGTACGGCGGTGATGAGGCGAACCTTGCGCTGAAGAAATTCCTCCTCATATTCGGTGATGAAATCGGGGATGTAAAAGACCTCTGGTACGCATGGTACGCGGTACTGTTCGAGCTTGGGTATGGAGCTGCCTTCGGAGACGGTTTCGGCCATGGTGGTTGGAGTCGAAGTGCTGAAAATTTGAAGTTGCTCCGAACGAATCGCAGAGAATGCAACTAGCTCGCGGCATCTATTCCATGTACACTGGTACTCTACAATACGATCTACAGTATATGGAAACGAACTGTGTGCACCGGCTGTAGAAGAAATACAATTAGGAGATGTAAGGCAGTCCTTTTTTGCCCAGCGCGCTGAGTAAGGCAACGACGGGCTGGATGTATGCCCAGAGAATTTGATATACCCCAATGTCCAAAAGAACGCAAAACGAAGCTCTGCCGTCCGTAGAAATTGCGGATGAAAAGCGATGCGTGGGGAGGAATGATAAAATTTCACGGATGAACAAACCGTCCCTTCCTGAGTCCTCTGCGGCTAAGAATGATGCAGGAAGTTTAAATGTAATGAGCACGTCGTGTTTCTGGGGGCCATGTAAAACAGAACAGGAGGAAGAGCGGCAGCCATGTGAGAGGACGAGGACAAGAAGCGGCAGGACAGCCGGAGTTAGCCGCAAACTCAGTTGTCCTCCAGTCGTCGTAACGAACACGATTGCATTCAACATTGACTATGAACGCCAATGTAAGCCAACGAAAGCCTGCACGAGTGGGTGACTCAGATGTTGGACACCTCGTATCCCATACACACTGAAAGTCGTGTGCATGGCTGGATGGAGTCCGAAAATTCCTCTTCCCCGCAAAGCGCGTACGCATACGCGGAAGGTCCTGCAGCGCGTGGGAATCTATGCGCAGCAGAGACCGATGCGGGGTGCGTTGTTGTTTTAACATGCAATCGCGGCGACGGCGGCGCTGGCCTCGTTTGAAATACACGTATGCGTGGGGTTCCCCCCAGTGCAGGCTGAGTGCATTTCCGGTTACCAAGGATGACTGAGTCACCAATTTTCCTATATAGATGGCTATGACAAGAGTATAGGCGGTAGGAAGGAAATGTACAGCACCAGGCCGCCGAGTACACATCTGCGCGCGGACAATTCGCATCGTCGAGCAGCACACCCGGCGAGAAAAAGGAGCCAATCGCTCTGCCCCATTACATAGCTACCACTCGCCCATGGAGGTGCCACCGGGCGGTGGTAGTGTGGACGGGGCGGCCCCAGTCGACGGCGATGCATGTCCGTGGCCATTGGCCGCGCACACCCCGCACCGTCGCCGGGGATGTTGGAGGTAAGAGACAAAGCTTCTGAGTTCGTACGCTTGACAGATTCTTCCGCCTTTATAGTATTGATTCTTCGTGGTCGTGTGAACTCGGGACCTTTCGGTTTTGTTGGGTTCCTGATCGCCGAGCCCTTCCCCGCATTTTACCCCGGATGCGTCATTGGCAACATGGCACCGGCATACATTGACCTTCATCGCCGCACGCAAGGTGGTAAACTGGTGCGTCGTAGGCGCACAACGCGCGGTAGCATGCTCGAATTCTTGTCCACCAATTACTATGAACCCGACCAAAGCCCGACATCAGGCTCGACCCGGTCAGCCATTTTGCACTGCTGCAGCGCACGGCGGTCTCAACCTCCCTTGTGCGATGGCTTCACCATTCTCCTCGACACGCGAATCGTCGAGCTACTCCGCTTGCAAAATGACACTGCAGCCGGTGGTCTTGTCTCCGAGTCTTCGGCTTGTTCGACTCCGGCGATGCCTTCGCGGTTTCACCTTCCTCAATGACATGCGAGATGTCAAGCTACGCCGCTTGGAAAATGACTACACATCACATTTCCGGCTTCATCTGGTCCGCTACGCGACTTGATGATATTCATGCGATTACAGTACGATCGGCCTACGTGTCCCAAAAGTCGCGTTTCACCTGCTGTGCCTCGAGGATAGGTGCGGTTAGGGTCTTCCATTTTCCCATACCTGACGCATGAAATCTGAACCAGGGGAGCTTTGAGAATCTAGGCATGAGAATCGCTTCGGACGCTCTTGTTGATCTCATGCTGGAGATGGTGCCGTTCTAGGCTGTTCTTGTCCACCTGTCGCTGACACGTGCGGAATTATATGAAGCGCTTGTAAGTAGGATGGTCTAAGCACTGTAATAAAGTGCCGTATTTAACTTACCAAGGAGTTTTGTTCCCAACACAACTAAAGGAGAGCTGCTGGACTAGACTACTCCTCGAACATGACACCTACAGTATACATTTGTACATGCTGCGATGCCAACGAATCGCGATGTCGGGGGATCGTTGCACGGCCATGGAAAGGAATGCGATGGATCGCCACGCGAGTGCCACGCGACACTGCCTCTGACGTGGAAGATCGCTGTGCAACTCACGTGGAGGACTGGCAGCAATGGCGCTGTCAATGCTTGTGTTCATCTGACCATGAGGTCGATAGGTATCGCTTGGAATGCAATAGCTTTCTGGGTAGTTCATTTATATTTATCTTTGCTTTTTTTTGCGCAGCAGGGGATCGATGAGAAACGACCGCAAGGAAGACGACTTCCGTGATCATGTAAGCATTACATGCTCTATATTTCTGTCTTATTGGCTAAACCGCAGCAATCATGACGGATAGCACGTGGGTGGACGCCCAAAATCACGATCCGCGTTCTTTCCCAGGCAAATGCCAGCATAGGTGCATCACTGCACAGACGTTGATTCTCGACGCCAAGAGGAAAATCAGGCTCATGCTTGAGGACGGGCGGCATTGCCAGGGCGCTGCACGCACGACACGCCACTCGCATCACAGCGCAGCTGTGCATGCCTTTCACCAGTATAAATGGGACGTGGTTTCGTCCCTTTCCACCTCGTTCCCATTCTTCCTCAGTTTTTCTCTTCTAACTTTCTCACCCTCCGGGCCATTTTCTTCACCATGCAACTGCTTCTCAGCCTTGTCGTCGTCGCTCTCGGCGTTCTCGAGGTTTCTGCCGGCCTCGGCAAGCCCGTTCTCTTCTCCCAAGGCCTCCACGATCCTCTGAAGAAGCTCGACACTCTTCGTCGTGCGCCTACCAAGCACCGCAATAACGCAATCGCCGTCCCGCAGATATGCAAGGATCACGCGAAGGACGCCGGCTGCAACGTCAGCAAGGTCACTGCCCGTCGCGTCCAGTACGACGACTGCAGCGAGCCCTGGGTCCTCTGTCGGTGAGTCTGGCCAACATATAAGCATAGTGACTGATTACACCCTCTCCGTTATGAACAGCTGCGCCGATGCTAACATGTCGTACGTCACCTCATGGTCGCGGCGTTCTGACGAACGTTCCTCACTCGCGTCTATAGCATGGACACCCTGGAGGCACGCTTTGCTCGCGTACCCCCGGGCATTCGCAGCTACGTCGGTGGTGTCCTTGCCATCAAGCAGAACAGTACGTGCAGCGGTCTGTGCTACTGCCATGTCTCACATCTCCTAGGCTGCTCCGGTGCGAACTACAACGGCCAGTTCATCCGCTTCATGGGAGACTGCGGCACATCGTGCGTCTCAGCATCTCCAATGTTCCGTTAGTCTCATTCGTCCTGACCGCCTCGTGCAGGGTCTTCCTTCACGAGGCCGGCCACTCCGTCGACAAGGGCATGAGCGGCTCCAAGGCTTTCCACGATGCTGTGGCCAAGGACGGTTGCGTTCCGGATGACTATTCGAACACATCGTACGCCGAAGACTGGACCCAGAACAACGTCTGCCTGACCTACACGCACCACGTCAGTAATAGCGCCTTTGTTGTTCGAAAAGTTCACTTACCAGCCGTTCCGCTGTAGTTCCAAGCACTCAAGAAGGTCTCTGGCAAGAAGGACCCGCAGTGCATGCATCGCCAGATCCAGCTTCTCCGTAGCGACAAGCGCATTAAGGAGGCTCAGTCCGCCAAGAAGTGCCTTGCTAGCAAACGTCCATTCCACCTGTAAGCTACTGACTTATTCCCTGAACGATAGATCGAAGTCCTCACATTCTTCCCAGGAAGCGCGACCTGGAGGAGTTCAACTACGCTCGTGAGCTTATGCCCGAGCCTCAAACGTCGTTCGGCGACGTCACCACGTGCAGCTTCAACGGAACTGCGCCTTCCGTCGAGGCTCGTGATGAAAATCCCGAGTTTGAGGGCTATGATTGAATGTAGGGGTTCGAGGAGGAGAAAGACCAGAGCGTGGTCGCTCTGCGACTGATGTTCATTCTGTCTCTCAAATAATATTTATATATTTTACGACCATCAAATTTTCGATCGAAAGACTCGGATCTTACAACTGCACAAATTATGCATCACCTTGCTTGAAATCACCTTGCTTGAAAGGTCACTCCCTCCCCCATAATGAAGCCCGCCTTTTCTGCTGTTCAAACTCCGACAACCGGCCCGCTACTCCGGGTCTCCTGCTTGAGCACTTTCTTGGAAATAGAAACCAAAGTACAAGCAAGGTGTCTTCCGGCGAAGCGCGGCCACTTGTGAATTCAGACTTGATGAGAGGGAAATCGTGCACAAAGACGGACATACGTCGGCTAGAACCGCGAGCGCTTATTGAACTTGTCTCTGCTTGTACTCTTGATCTGATGGTTTTCAAAAAGCCTTTTCGCGAGCTCAAAACCTCTGGTCAGCGCGACTGTCACTGCTCCGTTCGCCCTGGACGCTGAAAACTTGGCGGGCGCTCTGTTCTGCTTCGTTATCTGTCGACTATCTGGAACCTGGACCGTTTCGTCTGCAGCACCTCTGAGGAGCTCTGACCGCCGCAAGCTGCGAACACGCGTGGCTTCCCAATATCCCACACTCGACGCGGAGCAGGCGGATACTCTGGTCCCAGATGGAATTTTATTGGCACGCTTTGTTGCAAGTACTGGCGAGCAGGGTGTACGTCCTCATAAATGTTTGACTCGAGCATTTGAACTGACAGCTGGCTATCGGGATAGACACTGTATACTGCCGGTGGAGAGCCAATCTGGTTCAGCCTTGGCCGAGCGGGCGATCGCGAGGCAGAAGACGTATTGCCGACTGGTAGGCTTGACACTGCCAGTGGTACGTATACGAATCTGTTTCACTCATCCGATTCCAGTTTACACGCTCTGGAAGGTGCCGAACCTAGTACCTTCTCTCTACACTCCGGATGCGGTATTGCCTATTCTTATGGGCGGCGCAGACCTCATGATACCAGGAGGTCGGTGAAACTCGCAGCGTGCTTCGAAGCATAGAGCTCATTTCGCAGTCCATACCAGTCGCGCCACACTGGACAAACTCGTTTCGGGCGCAGTTGTAGCAGTGCGCAATATTGCAATCGGCCGCATGGTCGTATCGGGGACGGACGTCCAACCTGGTCGCAAGGGCAAGGCGGCTCGTGTATTTCACGTTGTAGGCGACGCGCTGTGGGAGATGGGGGGCAAGTCCGACCCGCCGGCAGAACAGGACCTTACTATGGAAGCTACAAAGGATGCAGACGTGCCGGTCCCGACACTCGAAGATGCACCGTCCGGCGCCGCGACTGAACCAGCGCAAGCCCCCGACGCAGCCTCCACAGAGCAACAATTGACACCACAAGGCATGCTATACCGCTCTTTCGGAAACAACAGAATTACTAACGCTTGCGATCGAGCAGAGGTGGATGCCTTCCTTCGAACTGCCCTTTTACACGCCATTCGCACCGTTCCTCGCACGGCGCTACCGACGACTACCTCCACATTTTACTCCTCGTACATTCTGCCGTCAAGACCCCTCACCACCCGCCATAGTCCGGTCGACATCAAACATTCCTCATACAAGTCACTCAGCGCCTTCCTTAAGCTTGCAGACAAGGACGGGCTGCTCAAGCTGAAAGGCGACAGCGTCACCAGCGTCAACGTGGAGCATAAGGATGTCGCGGGACTTGGGAAGTTTAGGACTGTGGGCGAAGCCGATGCCAAAGCCAAGAAGCGGGAGGCCGAAGAGAAGACGCGCGAGGAGCAGGTGCGGACCCTCGAGATTGTTGAACTCTGGAAACCGCACGGCGCTAGTACAGCATTTTTCGAAGACGCAGGCGCCGAGTGAGCCTATCATCCCTATGCGTCCATCACCGCTTCTCATCGTTTTTTTCTGGCAGCGTAGCGGCGCTGTATACTGCTATCGAGCTGCGATCCGCACTCAACGGCTATGTCGCAGCGAAGCAGCTACAGAACGCCCACGAACAGCAGTACATCAACATACCTGAAGGGACCGCGATGCAGACTGCGCTGGACAACAAGAAGGACCCAATAGGGGAACATTGTCGTCGCGACGAGGCGCTGCGTCGGCTTCAAGCCAACATGCAGACATGGCATTCGCTTGATGGCGTCGTAAGGTGCGACCGTCACATTTGTTGGGACTTGCGTTCGTGCCAAATGAGGCTGACTACGTTGGTAGGAAGGGGGTTCTGAAGCCCATAAACATCACTAGCAAGTTCCGCCAGGGAAAGCGGCCAGTTACGCTCATAACGAACTTCGAGTCGTACGGACTCGATGCAGACTGGCTAGGAGAAGAACTTCGCAGGACTTGTGCTGGTGCGACGAGTGGTGCGTTCGGCCGTTTGTTGTGCACTTTCGGCGGCTCACATCGCCAGTATCGCCATTGCCCGGAAAGGGTGCGGGTAAGGAGGTCCTTATTCAAGGCAAGCAGATCAAGCCTTCGATCGACTTCCTTCTCGCACGTGGCATTCCAAAGCGTTGGATTGAAACCGCAGACTTGACAGAAAAAAAGTAGTGACTGATCCACCCGTTCACACGGCATCACTTCCGAAGCGCGTGCTGTCGTCCTCATGTAGACACCAGGATTCGACCACTTTGTTGTGAGTTTATGAACATATTTCCCTCGTATCCTTGGCCTCGCGTGCGGCACGACTGACTTTCGCGAGCCGAACTCTTATTGCCGACCATCACATGCTGGAACCGGGACTCGACGAACCCCTGCCCTGCAGACCGCGGTGCCGGTGTGCGTGTGAGCTATCAGAGTCAGTGCAGGAAGCAGCCTGAGGAACATGTTTTACCACCATGGCTATGGACCTGCTCGTGCGCTCATCAGCATGTGAGTTCTCGCTCCTGAGTCAGTCGGACACACGTAGATAAATTTGTTTAATGCCTGTAGAGACCGTCTGGACCACGCAGCACGCCACCGGAGGAACGCGGATTTGCGTATGCAGGCTTCTTGTCCGAGATGGGATGAATAATAATGATCCCACTTACGCGGCAAGCCTTTTCGGGGCGCCTGGTTTTCCGCTCCATCACGATTTGCCAGCGTTGCAATAAGCGGAATAGGACATGAGGATGCCTATTTATCTTGCTGATCATCTACAACTGCATAGCCTGCGCGAGTCGCTCCCTCTATTACACTCGGCTCCTTATCGGCGTTCTCTGGCCGCAGGAAGCCTCTCAAAAGACCCACCTCCGCTTCGCATTCAAGAATACGCTGCCTCGCACACCCAACGCCATTTTTCGCACGCCACTATAATGCATAACAACTTTGCCTCCTCTTCCTCTGGGGCGACACCCAGCAGTCTTGCGAATGATCAGCTACCAGGGCTACAAGAGCTCTTCGATGGTACTTGGTCAATAGATATTGTTTCGAACGTCCACTGACGCTGTTGCAGACCGCGTCTTGGCTGGTGTTCCGCGGGCCTATGCCGCGGGTAGCGATCAGGCATACTCCTATCTTTCTCACGCGACGACACCAGCGGTATGTTGCTGGACTATACAGTACCGTCGTTGACTCAGCTATATCTCAGCATCTACAACCACCGCCAGCCAGACAGCGTGCCACATATTACGCGCCAGCGGCTCCTCAAGGATACCCAGCGATGACAGGGGATCGCCATATACCCAACCCGGCCCAGGACGCACAATTTGCAGTTCTGACGACCGCTGGACAGACCGTAGCGACCGGGACGACTCATAGGGCTGCGAACGACGCTGCCCGGGCAGCATTGCAGGCAAAGGGCAGGGACGAGCTCGCGATGAACACGCGAACGTGCCACTACTGTGGGAAGATCTGCGACAAGCCCAGCACCCTTCAGGTACACTTCCATGCGCAGCGCGCGCCATTGTCCTGCACAGCAACTGACATCCCCACTCCAGACACACCTGAACTCTCACACGGGGAACAGACGCAAGTTCCTTCGACTCATCTCTCGTCGTTGCTTATGCTAACCTCATACTCAACAGCATACGCGTGCACCGTAGAAGGATGCGACCGTCGATTCTCTGTGCTGAGCAACATGTACCGCCATGCGAAGACGTGCGCTGAACGCCGGCCGGCACAGCAGCTCAAGGCGCTTTACTCGTCACTACCAATGCCTCGTCCAGGTAGTGGTGGAGGAGATGGCTCGGGGACGTCACGGAAAGGACGGTGAACAAGTCATATGTAAGGGGAAGGGATTTGCGCGCAGCCGGTTCGGAAGCATACCGTGCATGATCGGCAGCAGCAAATAGATTATGGATGTATACTCTTTAGGACTGCTGTGTCTGGCCGCAGTCCTGGCTGAGGGCATTGCCTTTCCATGCAGTTGATAGGCGTCATGAGCGCGGGGGTAGCCGCGCATTTCTTGTTCCGAGATTATGGGCGCACGTATTCTGCACGTCCAACCCTGTGCGCATCTGTCCAAGAGACATCAGATCGCCCGTTGACAGAGACACGTGGATTATAGCAAAGACAACTTCTGCCAAACACCGAACATCAGCTGAGGCACTGGGGCACCCCCAGTCCCGGCTTTCGAGGACTGCAATTGGCTTCCTCATCTAACGCACAAATTCGATCTCCATATGCATTTGGGCGCCTTGAGAGATTGCAACCTCACTTCTTCGTAAGGCTGTGTGTAATGTTACTGTACTGGGAGTGGGAGCCATGCATTGCACTGACGTTGCCATCTGGGCTACCTCAACAAAGGACAGCCGAAAGCAATCCATTTGCAATCCTGGAAGTGGACGCCGACGGTCACAGAGCCTGTGCTCATTCAAAATAGTGCAATGTAGCAAATGCGCTTACTGCGCATTGTACGGGTCCAATCCGATAGCTACGTGACAGACAGACAGTCCAGGGTTGTACATAGCCACGCAGCCTTTTTGTGCACGTTCTCGCCAGTGGGGCGTTGGTGTAGGGAATATGCCAATAGTCCGAGTTAGTTTATGTTCCTAATCCTCCGTAATAGCTGAGTCAACGAGGTTGATTTTAATGCTGCTTTTCAAGGCGGTTTCCGCGGCGGCGACGGACTTGGGTGCGATACTGAGGTTCTTCCGCCGGGCTCTCAGGCTCCTGGCCGGGCATGCCCATACCGGTTTGAGACCGCATCATTCCCATTCCGTTGTCGGAAGGGAACGAGGACGACGAGAGTGGCTTTGCAGAAGGCAAAGACTGCGATGTAGAGCTCGACAGGATCGAGCCATCCGCTGACGCGGACGACGGGGATGGGAGCATCGACGCAGGCTAAGTTGCCGGTGCCAGAAACGCAGTTGCATCGGAGAGGGCCTGCCCCGAGGGCGGAGAAGTTGGGACAGACCCTGCACTCGGAGTGGCCAAGGCACCGGTGGATTCTACCGCGCCCGCCTTGGGAGTCTCGTAGGGTCCTTCGACTAGATCCGTCAACCTCGTCGCGGCCGTGGCGTAGACTACCTCCGAGGCAGCTGAAGAACCCATAGCCGTGGCATACGTAGACGCAACCTCCGCGTCGTGACTCAGCACTCCTGTGTCTCACGGTAAGCCCGGTGTAAACAATCTTATAAAGGAAGATTCAGATGCGCACCAGTGGATTTATCGGCCCCAAGGCGACGGAAGTCTGAGGCAATATCGTCCTTTATATACTCGGCCAATGCCTGCCCCCAAGTTTGGCCCTTGGGGGCTTCTTCTTGGGGCCCTACAAATATGTATGAGATCATGCGGTAAGGCCGAGGTCAAATGCACCATACCTCGAGCAACGGGAGACGCCAGCACAGAATTGCAGCGAAGAGCAAGCACAATGAGGAGGAAAAGGGACGCTGGGTACTGCATTTGAGATGTCTGGTGGAAGGAGTTTGTCGAGTGAAAGGCTGTCGTCGAGTTGAGCTGTGGAAAATGAGCAGTGTCCGGGCAACTTAAATACTTCAGGCGTTCGCATCCGAACTGTGATACACGGCTCGGAGTCGTGTATCGGGCCGTATTTGCGTTCAAACTGGAGTCTGGATCGACGGATGTGGCGATCTCGAGAAGCTGGTTCGAATCCAAATCGGAGGTTGCCGCAGTGGCCCGGTCTTGTGCATGAACGCAGAATGACTCGTTAAACAAAGAGAAGCTATAGATGCATACGAGCTGCAAGGCTATTTTCACCTCGCGCACATGCAATCGACATATGCGCCAACATGAGTGAAAAATCATCGCGTCATTATATTCCTTACGTTCATTCAATAAATCACAGTGCGGCTTTCGTCAAAATACGGTCATCGGGTTGCGCACATCGAATCAAGGGCTTGTCGGGGTAAGAAAAAGCCTGCGCCCTCTCGGAATTGTTAAGAGGTAGACGATTCCACGCCTCCGCAGCTACGCGCGCATGCGTCGCCTCGCTTGGATGGAAGCAGTCGACACTGCTGAGAGCTGCCAATAGTGTTATTTCCGTACGTTGGAGCGAAACATTACGACGTACATTGCACGGGGAAGCTCGCGAGCGGCAGGTTCAGAGGCTGCCAGATGGCCGCGCTGTATCAAGGTCTAAGTGCTCATGCTTGAGGCAGATTCGTGTCGATCAGGCTCACAAATCTGGGTAGTTCGCTTGCTGGTATTCCTTCACTATCTTCACGAGCCGTTCGTCTGCGAAGTTTTGAGCCGCGGGGAAGGAAGTCTAAGCCTGGGAACGCGTACCATATTGAGCAGCCAACTTGTCCATCAAAGCTCGAGTTGCTTGGCCGATGGCACCGCCGAGCAGCGCGCACTATATAATGTCATAATAAGACGGGGGCAACTCCTGGGAAAGTGATCGGACGCGAACCGAGCATTCGATGTTGAAATGTGGTACCGCCGGAATCAGTTGCGAGCTGCAGGAGTAGTGAGCTTAGTAGATATAGCTACACAAGGCCGTGCTGAAACGTACCAGTACGGTTGGTTCAGCGTCAACTTCGGAGCGTTGAGAAGAGTCAAATTTAGATGCGGAGACGTTCACTCACCGGATAGATCTGCGAAACGGGAATGGTCCCCACGACGTTCACCACGGTGTTCGCTGTTGGGCACAATCAAAATCGAGGCTATGAGACAACGGTCTCAGGAACTCACGAATGTTCTTCCTGACGTACTCCAATGTGGCCCGGATGCTCGCCTCAAACGCGTCGGCGCCAATTGGCGTCAATGCTAATCATACATTCGTCAGCTACTTCATAGAAAAGCATGGGACACGGGAAACGAGATTTTAACTGACCAGCAGCGCACGTCTGGCAAATATCATTGCTCCCGATCTGCAGGTTGAGGTACTTAAAGGCAGACTTGGAGATGTTCTTTGCTTGCACTTGCGGAACGAGATAGTCTGAACGCAGGGAGCATTACGTTCAACTAGACGGGAGATGAAAGGGATATGGCGTGCCTACGACTTCGTGCAGGAGATTGACAGCTAGCGCTCCGCTCTGCGCCGAGTTCAGCTGGTCCTTCTCACTGTCCCAACCCACCGAGCCTTATACACAGAGGATATAAATGCCGTAGTGGTGTGTACACTGCAAGCAGACATACCGATGGGGCACAAGGGACCTGATCAGAAAGATAATTCAGGGCCCGTTGAGGAACAGAGCTCATGATGGACGTACCAAAGCAGAGTTCAACGCCATGATGTCCCACACTGGCACCTTGGACGTTGGGGTTATAACGCTTGATGATCTAATCAAATATAAGCAAGGTGCAATGCATCCAAGACAAGAACACACGTTTGGCAGAGTGATAGCACCAGGATCGCCCCCCGCGGCGTACGAAACGCCGCGCCACTCGTCGAACGTCGACAACGAACCAGACTGGATCCCTACATTCACCGCAATGAGCACGGTGTTGAGTCGCCGAGATACATAGGGAGCAACATACCCTTCGCGAACGCGCCGGCGGTGATAGAGTCCCCGACAGCCATGACGACGTCGAACTCGTCCGGGCGGAGGTTGTGCACGCTCTTCTCCGCCGCGGCGCGCTTGGGAAGTAGCGGGCACTGGGCGACGTCCGTCACGAACGTGTCGCGGCGTTCGATGACGGGCGACGCGACGGCGAGCGTGATCAGCTGCAGCGCGAGCGCAACGAGGGCCTGAGGAACCATCGCAAGGCAGGGTCGACGGGGCGGGCGTGGGCGCGTTTGCAAATGCGTATCCTGCACACCATATATACCCTCGGCGCCCGGACATTAATGGAGGGGCTCAGGCGACCCTGGCACTGGCACGGGGACGAGAAGCAATCAATAAACGGTGTGACGCATATCTTCTTCTGGACCGCCGTTTCCTAGTTTCAGCGGATGCCAGTGACCGCAATTGGACGCGGATATTCTAGATCTGAAGATTGTAGGCGCGAGGGCGACTGAGTGGTCACACGGTGGGGGCGGGCAGCCAGTCAGGCTGCCAGGCACGCGGGAATGAGGACATTGCTAGCGAGGCAGACCGTATGATCACTCGGCACGTGACGGCGCTCTGTCAGACCATGGGGTCGTGTGGCGGAGAATCCGGGGAAGATCACGAACCAGACGAGCGAAACGGGAACTCGGCGATGTGCATTGCGACCGGAAGCCGAACGTATTCACATGCGTGCAGAAGCAGCGGGTGCCAAAAGAAAGAATTACAGCTTGGCCTTGAACTGGGCGGGCGTGTATTTCTCGATTTCGCGCAAGCTTTCCGGGACGAGCTCGACGACGTCCCTCTCGACGCCTTGGAGGTTCAGATATTGCGGGCCGAGCTGAGCGATGGACGTGGCGCCGAGGATGCGCATGTAGCCCTCGATCTCCTCGCGCAGGATCTGCACGACGCGCCGCGCGCCGTCCTCGCCGTACTTGGTCAACCCGAACAGGAACGCGCGCCCGAGTCCCACGCCGCGCGCGCCCAGACAAAGTGCCTTGATGACGTCCGTCCCGCGACGGATGCCGCCGTCGACGTACACCTCAATCCTGTCGAGCACCCACGGTGCGTACTTGCGGATCTCGAGCAGAACTAGTATCGGCGCGGGCGCAGTGTCAAGAGCGCGGCCGCCGTGGTTAGACAGGATGATACCGTCGACGCGGTGATGCGCGGCCATGATGGCGTCCTCGACCGTCTGCACGCCCTTGAGCATCAGCTTCCCGCTCCAATGCTTGCGCAGCCACTTCAGATCGTCCCACACCAAGTCGCCCGCGGTGCCCGCGAAGAGCGCCTTGCCGAGCCCCGAGACCTCCGTGGCTTTAGCGGTCGGGTTGTTGTTTCCCAGCGGCGGCGCGTCGGCGTTCTTGATGCGCTCGTCCGCCTCGCGCTTGCCCGGCCACGGCGCATCGAGCGTGAGTACCAGCGCCGTGCATCCCGCCGCGCGCACGCGCTCTAGCAGCTTCTCTGATTCGGCGCGGTTCGTCTTGACGTAGAGCTGGAACCAGACTGGCTGCTCTGGCCTTACACGCGCTGCGACTATGCGTTCAATCGGCAGGGAGGCGTTGGTGCTAACACAATGCACAATGCCCTCCTTGCCGGCTGCAGCGCAGAGTCCCGCTTCTGCCGTGGGATGCGCAAGGATAGCCAACGCGGCGGGCGCGATGAAGATAGGTAATGTGCATTCCTGGCCCAAGAATGTTGTTCGGGTGTCGACGGTCGAGATGTCGCGGAATATGCGCTGCCGCAGGAGAATGCGCGAATATATGGTGTTATTGGCGTACTTGGAGATCAAGTCGTCCGAGCCAGAGTAGTAATACGCCCACCTGAAAAACGTTGTAAGTGCTTATTCTATGATTAGAACCACATTCACATACCCCTTGGGCGTTAGGAATCGCTGGGCCATCTTCTCAAAGTCGTCAATGTTGATCATTTGGTGCAACGGCGGCGGCGTGTCATTCGTCTCGGACGGTGGTGGTGCCTGAGCCTTGGTGGGCCTCGGCATGGAGTTGGGGTCCACAGGGCCCAAATGCTTCTCTCGTGGGAGGTGCTCGTCCAGAGTCCCAGGCGCGTGTAGCTCCTCATATTCGGCCGTTGCGTCGCGTCCGGCATATTTGAGAATAACGCTGGAACCTCCAGGATGCGAGTCGAGGAACTCAGTCACCTATAACGCAAAACAGAGCAAGATGTGAGTCCTGGAGCCCATGTGCATCTACTGGCAGGACTCACGTCGTAAACGCGGCCAGCGATGACCACCCAGCAGCTCTCGCGGCTGTTGTGCTTTGCAACTGTAGTAAGAACGCGTCAGAAAATTATGCAGTAAATGCCAGAGGACTCCATGCCTTCGTCGCCGTGCAACATGGCTCAAGCTCAAGCCTGACGGGAAAAGCAGCAGCCAGGATTGGGCGACGGTCATGGAGAGCCGCGTACGGTCCGGAAGCGGCGGTCCGTCAATTCAGTCTGCGGCACATGATCATGATGGCCGGAGACGCGCAGAAAAACAATATCCAAGAAAAACTGCCTTTATTGAAAAAAGATATATACCTACCGTACTAAAGAGAGATATATGGAGAGGGCGAGGATTCAAGAAGAAGAAGAAGAGAGAGAGAGACGTAAGGAACCGTGGGAGGGCCGTGAATGTACTACGAGCTACAGGAAACTACTGCACAAGAGCAATACACGGCGAGAGGAGACTTGAGGAACGGAAATGAATGTAGGGAAAGAATGTGTGCGATGCCATGCCTTCCAGAGGCACAGGGGGTCGTGAAGAAATTGCCACCAGGAACCCAGGTTGATTGCTCATGCTTCAAACGTGGTAGCCGACGTACTCCCCGTCGGACGAAGCCTCAGAGTTGACCTCAGTCGGCGTCGCATCGCGATCGAGGTTCCTCAATTTGGCCCGATAGTGCTCGTAGCGCGCGATGCCCCCAGCCGGCGCGTTCGGCCCAAGCAACGCGTCCAAGACCACCAGAGTATCGAAAGAGCCGCTCGCAGACAGCTCCGGCAGCTTGCCTTTGCGGACCGGCGTGCCTTCGCGCGAGGTGTCCGAGCCAGACTCATTGGCATTCGCGCCGGAGGACTCGCGCTCCGTCTCAGTCTCCCAGTCGTCGTCGCGCTCCAGAGCCATTGCCTGAACCCGAGCCTCGGACTCAGATCGAGAGCCCCAGTACAGATCGATGCTGGGAGTGCGCCCCTCCGACTCCGACGCGGACTCGGAGCCCTGCCAGTATGACTTTATGGTGTCGTTCGACTCGTAGCCGCTGCCAGTGGCCATGATGAATGATGGCTCGTCGACGGGGAACGCGCCTGGCATGACCGGAGATTGAGCGCGCGCGTTCTTGAAGTCGCAAGCCTGCGAGGTGGTGCCGTCCAGCCACTGCAGCACTTTCCTCGCGGAATCCGGGCAACGAACGTCCTCGGGCGGAGGGCTGTCGAACCTCGCACTCCGGCTCTTCGCAACCAGTACAGTCCCAGCCTGCTCGCTGCCGCTGCTCGCACCCGTGGTCGGAAGACTGCGCGTCCCCAGCAGCCCACGCCAGAAGCTCATCGAGAACAACCGGTTCCCTCGGGACGCGGCGTTGAGCGGGGAGATGGTGGAGTGGCTGCGGTACTTCGTGCGCGGGTTCGCAAGGCGAGGCATGGTGTTCAGCGATCGAGGACGGCGTGAGGCTGGTTGTGGCTTGATGTTCCGATGGCTGTCGAGTCTGGAGGTCCCGGGGCTGTCGAGTCTTGAGGTCCCGGCGGCTGCTGAGTCTTGAGGTAACGGTTGTTGCTGAGTCTTGAGGAGCCTGGCGGAAGGCTGAAAGTGGGAGGAGGAACGATGGGGGGCGAGATCACGCGCACTTTATACCGTGGGCGCGGGGCGACGCTTCGCTTGGGCAAGCGTGGTAAAGAGGTGACCACGGGATACATATTGGAGGCTGTGAACCTCTGTGTGTACCACAGTGACTCTGCGCCATAGCGTGGTGCCAATGGTAAAGCTTGGGCCGAGGAGCCGGCGGAGCGTGGTGTCGCCTCTCCTGGTCTTCTAAATGCATTCCTGCAACCGGATCATATCATATTCCATGCCCTATACCGATGGATGCCACTATGTGTGTCTGCCCATGATTATCCGTAGCACGAGATGCCGGAGGCAATCAGGTCACGTGACATGTCACTCAGACAGATTTGACTCCGCCCGCTGCTCTGCCTCTCACAGCAGTGTTCCAGGCGCATCTATCAGCAGCAAAGCAATCAGACTACCCGCTGCCCAAGTTACCCTAGATTCTTATCCCAGAGCGGGGTCCCGCGAGCTTAGGGTGTCGGACAAGCTTTCGGGGGAGCGAGCAATCAAACGTCTCACAGTCTCACTCAAAACCCAGGGCGAGCCATCCAAACTTAGCCGCACTTGCTCTCTCTTTCTCTCGCCCTCGCCTCCACATTGACATGTCCGACCAGCAGCAAGAGGATCCCGCGGCGGCGGCGATGGCGCTGACCATCGCGCGGCAGAGCTACGCCGCGGCCGTCGTCGCGTGCGTCACCTTCGGTGCGTGCCAGCGTGATGAGACATCCTTGCGGCTGAATTGAAACCGACCTCATGAAGGGATGTACGTCGTGCTGGCGGGCATCTGCATGCACTTCCTGTACGAGCGGCGCGCGCGCACGGCGGGGCACTACATCACCTCGGGCTACACCGTGCTCATGTTCTGCGTGACCGTCGTCTACTTCACCTGCGGCGCTAAATGGAGCGAGGTCGAGTTTGTCGAGACTCCCATGGATCCGTACGTCCTTCCCCCTCCCCCGCGCGTGTTGTGTCTCATGCGGTTGGAATAGCGGCGCGTACGCCACGCTGACGGGTTCGTCGAGCCTGTCCATCACCAAGAACACCGCGAGCGTCGTGAATATCTGGCTCGCGGACAGTCTCATCGTGCGTCTTCGGGTCTCTGCTACGGACGAAAGTAAGACATTGAGAGCGCGAATGACAGTTGTACCGCACCTGGATCATCTGGCAGCGCAACTTCCTTATTGTCGCCTTCCCCGCGCTCATCTACCTCGGCACGATCGGTGCGCCTGCGTCCTCCCTCTCCCTTCCTCCCCCGCATCGCACTCATCCAACGCAGCAACGGGCATCGGCACGCTCTACTGGGCGTCGCAGCCCACGGGCGCCTTCGGGCAGCACGAGTTCACGCAATTCGGGACGGCCTTCTGGTCGATCAGCGTGGGGTTCAACATCCTCTCCACGCTGCTGATCACGGGCAAGCTGCTGCACCACCAGCGGCAGATGGCGCGGCTGCGGCAGCGCGGCGAGTACCTCGGGCTCGCGGCGATCGTCGTCGAGAGCGCGGCGGTGTACGCGGTGAGCGGGATCGTGTACATCCCGCTCTTCCACCTCAACTCGCCGCGCCAGTACGCGTTCTCCGCGCTGCTGTGCTCGGCGACCGTCATCGCGCCGACGCTCATCGTCCTCCGCATGGCGCTCGGCATCGCCGTGAAGGACCACATCAGCAAGGACTCGGATGCCACGGCTGCTGCGTCGTCGGGCCCGCCGGGGAGCGTCAGCTTGGGATTTAAGCGCAAGCAGAGCGAGACGCAGCAGGAGTGGGAGGATAAGGACGGGGAGAACCTCAACGAGCAGGGTGGCGACGAGCATCCGATGGTTTCCGTGTAGATGTGGTTTTAGTCCCTTTTCTCTCTGTCTCTGTCCGTCTATACGCTGCTGTACAAGTCTAATGTGTACAGTACGAGTCCTGAGAAATTTGAGTGTCTCTTATATGACTGTTGATGAGGCAGATCCAGCTCCAAGGCACAAAATAGGACGCGTGATGCAGAGCTAGAGCCTGAGCCAGAGAAGCCCCTGCCTCGAGAAAAATACGAGCAAAGGCAAATAGACAGAGCCCGCCGTGAATAGGTCTCCTGCGAGGCTGCACGCCCACCATTTCTGCCAGTGCGTGGGATACGAATATAGCGAACAATCCGTGCAGAAGATGATCACAGAAGCAGAATCCGGATATTGCGACTCGTACGTACTGACAAGCGCAGCCAGCGTCAGGCGCGCTCCGAGATCGCCACCTCCGCCGAGGACAAGTCTAAGAGCAGGACGTCCGCCACAGCTAGCACACTATGGGCTGCATGGCAGAACCCTGAGATTCCGCTGCGCGTGCGACGGTCCCGAAGGCCGGAGTAACGTGGCGATGCTTCGCAGAGGCCGTTCCGCTGTTTATATTGCATGCCCGGCCGACTGGCGTACCGTACTGCGACGATCTCCAGCATGCAGCGAGAGGAGAGGGAGCCAGACGGCGATGGGGACAGGGCTGGTTCAGTTTAGCGCGGCGCTGTCGCGTAGAAGGGGCATCCGTCCATCCCCAGGGCGCGTTTCATATCCCTCGGCAAGATGTCCGCGTGCCGGATTTCTGCGGGCGTCCAGCGGTGGAGGCGGCGAGGGGCGGGGGTGGGCACGTTGAGGACACGTTGTGTGAGGAGGAGGATGTTCAATTTGATGCTTGCCATAGTAACAAAAACTGGAGAGAAAGTAAGAAATCGGCGGAAGCAACTGAGGCGCGCCAAAAAAAAGCTGAGACTGAGACTCAGACTTGGACTCTGTACGATGCCCAACGCAGCGCCGGTAAACGTGAGCGTGGAGGCGGCGGACGCGAGCTACCTGTCGCAGTTTGAGGTCGAGGACGGACAGGGGCTGTCTAGCGCCGTCGGAAGCGCCATCCACCTGCCGCCGCTAGACATGCTCGCCGACGCCCAAGACGCCGTCTCGCTCGCGCCCTCCGCGATGCCGCCGCCGTCCTCCGCGCTCCCGCCGCTGCACCCGTCGCCCAGCGACCTGCTCGTCCGCTCGGGCACGCCGTCCTCGTCGACCGCGCCCGCCGGCTCCTCGTCGACCGCCGGCGCCCAGCACCGCTCGCGCGCCACGCCCGCCGGCAGCAGCCCGCGCACGCGCTCGTCGGCGCTCGCCCACGGCAGCGGCAGCGGCAGCGAGCGCAAGGCGCGGATGCGCAACACGCCGCACCTGCCCGCGGGGCACGCCGACCCCGCGCCGCCGACGGTCATGTACTGGTCGCGCGCGCCCGTCCACGGCCTGCTGCCCTCGCGCAAGTTCCGCGCCCACACGTCCACGCTCGTCGACTCCGTCGCCTGGGTCTTCGGCGGCTGCGACGAGCACGGCTGCTCGCGCGACGTCTACTGCCTCGACATCGAGACCTTCCAGTGGTCCCATCCAGACCTCGCAGGCGACTGGCCCGTCCCCTGCAGAGCCCACACAGCAACCCTCGTCGACGGCAAGCGCATATTCGTCTTTGGCGGCGGCGCCAACGCCGACTACTACGACTCGCTCTACATCCTCGACACCGCCCAGCGAAAATGGTCCTCGGTCACAGTCGCAGGTCCCAAACCCCTACAGCGCCGCGCCCACACCGCGGTATACTACAAGGGCAAGATATGGGTCTTTGGCGGCGGCAACGGCGTCCGCGCGCTAAACGATGTCTGGGCGCTAGACGTCTCCGTACCCGTCGACCGCATGCGCTGGGAACAGGTAGAAACGCATGGCAAGCGGCCCAGTCCAAGAGGATACCACACTGCCAACCTCGTCGCGCAAAACATGGTCGTCGTGGGCGGCAGCGACGGCCGGGAATGTTTCCAGGACATCTGGGTCCTCAACCTAGGTGAGCATACGTCTCAGTTGCGGTGTGCAGTGCCCGATGAGCCGTCGAGGTGTGCGCACACATTTGTGTCGCGGCCCTGGACATTCTCCCAGGGGCAAAGGCGGCAAAGCGTGCTGCTGCCAAGTTGTGGCAGTTGTCGCACTCGTCTGTGCTGCTCGGCGAACCTAGTTATCGCACCCGTCTGCGCTGCTCGGGCGGCCCTCGTTGTCCAAATACACGACATGCTGACGCCCCCCACAGACACATTCGAATGGCGCAACGTCGTCACCGAAAAGAGCTACCGCCGGCTCTCGCACTGCGCGACGCAGGTCGGCTCCTACCTCTTCGTCATGGGCGGGCACGACTCGCAGAAATACACCAACGAGCTGCTGCTGTTCAACCTGAGTAAGTCTCCCCTCCCCTCCACATTCCTCCTCATTCCCATGCCCCTCCGTCCACCTGCTTCCCACTCCGTTCGCTCATCCACTCCGCCCTCACCCGCCCCCCCTCCGCCTCCGCCCGCTCCGCTTGACTGACGGCCAAGGCGAAGTCACGCTGCAATGGGAGTCGCGGCCGTGCATGGGCCGCCCGCCGAGCGTGCGCGCGTACCAGAGCGCGTTCCTCGCCGACTCGCGCCTCTTCGTCCTCGGCGGCTTCGACGGCACGTCCGCGTTCGACGACGTCCACATCCTCGACCTCGCCGCCGCCGCCTACCTCCCGCAGGTCACCAGCTTTGCGATGAATGCCAACTAGGCCGCGTCTTGCCCGCCAACTAGGCCGCGTCTTGCCCGCCAACTGGGCGGGTGCCGTGCCCGCCAACTGGGTGACGAGGCCGGCGGTTGGAGTTCGATTGTGACGGTAAAACGCCAGCGCGCATGTGCTGGCGCTCTGTGTAAAGTACCTCTCCTCTGCCCGGCGGCCTCGTTCAGCTACTACTACTCGACGCCCTACACCTACTGTTACTCCACACTTGCATTCTGCGTCCTCGCGCCGTTTTCACTTTATTGCCATTGCCATCCCATCCCATCCCATTTTGCTTGCGCTGCCCTCTTTGCCCCGCTCTCTTACTCCTTGCGCTTGCCACGCTCTCTTTTCCCCCTTTTGCTTCCTTGCCTGTGTGCGTTTTTCGTTTTTTGGCTGCCCCCCTTATTGTTTTGGTTTCCATTTACTCTTACTCTTACGCTTACCCTTACTCTGCCTCGCGCTCCTGCTCGATCTCTCTCCATCCTCTCCTCTCCTCATGATTGTCACGGTCACGGTGCATACTTATGATAGCCAAGTCTTGAATACGCATTGTTCATTGGACGACAACGGCTGCTGGAAACTGGCGACTCGCGAAGTCGTGCTGTAGACCGAGTACTTTGGGACCGATCGGCCGTCATCGTGCTTGCACAATGGTTCATACAAAGCTTCAGCTATCATTCCGCAACTACTCGAAAGCTTTGGCGAAAGAGTACAGGACAGTTCGACATCACATTTGGAACATTTGGAGTACAACGAGTCGAAGCCGCGAACGGCCGAGGATACATCACTCCGGCGCGCGCCTTAACAGTCCAGGGAATGAGTCATTAGGAGACACCGACGGGCCCATCCTGGATGGTATCATGTTAATGCTAAGCGAAAGGGGGCCCGTGCGCGGACTGAGGTACTGACTCGTACACCCTGGTCAACCACATGCACGGCACCTGCAACTTCTCCTGACCGCACTTTATGTAGGCAACCCCAGTCTACATGAAGAATCAGTAACATCAAAACAAAGGATACCAAAAACGTACTTGAGCATGACCCATTCGAGAAGGCGTCTGCGCAAATGTCCAGGTTCCGTACAACCGCAAGTCATTTTCAGCGAGCGAGTCAAGCGTGATACTTCGGCCCCCGCAAGTGATATGGCGGACAGCAGAAGTAATGGCCCATGCAGGTGTTAGTGGTGGGGGCTGTGCCGCCAGCCCTGCTGGAAGAATTTCAAGAAGCCGCACATAAATGCCGGCGGGACTCCCGCTCGCCGTCAGTGATTCAGAGCATGAATATTCTGCAATGTGCGAATGACTCCGAAATTATCTCGTAGACCTAGATGACACTGATTTCAACCTGGGACCACGGCATTTTGCGACGACGAGTGCCCGGAATGTTCTGATTCGTGCAGACGTGGCAATCACTAGAGAATGAATCAGTTGGATTGTAAACGCAGAAGGAAGAAATGTATGCACCAGGTCCCGCCCGGCACAACGGTTCGGAAACGACGGGATTCGTCGGTCGGTATCTCATTCAGGGCATATTCAGACGCCGTCTGACGGATGGCGCGTAGTGCAGCAAGAGCCTCTGATGCAGTGGGTCGTGCCTCGGGGTTGTCGCTTGCCATCGCAACGAAAAGCTCCTGCAGACCCGCAACGTTGTCGACGTTCTAAAACGGAAGCGTCGGTAGTCTCCAGATTACAAAATTTTGCACGCACCTGAAAGACATATTGAGCACGCTTCCCAAACTGGTATATATCCATCTTGAACGGGCAATACGGCGTCTGGAGGAGAGCTTCGGGCGGGAGCGGCTTGTTGTAAATTTCAGCCGTGTCACCATAACGCGCCGTTGGAATGCCGGTGACGAGACGTGTCTTGGGATCCGTCTCGGGCGCGAATTGGACTGACAGTTCGAAGTCGTTAATTAGGTAGCGCAGGCCTGGACAGAGTGAGCGAAATTCGTCTGGTATACGGACGCAGCCGCCGCCCCAGCGGCGATACTCCCAATCGCGGCCATAATTTGAAAAAACCTCGCCGAGTGAGAAATCCTAAAATGTCAACAACGAATTAGCACCGAAGACAGCGAGCGGAAACCAGGTACATACCCGATGAGCAATGAGCCGCTCATGTAGGTAGGTGAAGCCCTCATGGAGCGATAAAAATCAGTCGGGCGTATGAATTGCTGGAGAGATCGACGCACTTCAAGGACTTGCTCTAAAGCCTCCAACACTTCTCGAACTGTTCTGAACCATGGTCTTTCCATGCTACGGTGCCACATCATCGGAAATATTCCAAAAATCACGTCGTCCTTCTGCAGCTCGGCCACCATGGGAACTGTATGATTCTCGGGGACCTGTGCGTCCGGCCTGGAGAGAGCTCGCATGATATCGAGGTGTTCTTTACCCTCGTCCCCGATGGCCATTATACGTATGACGACGTCGGTATTCCTGGGCGAGCGCGCAGCGACATGAATGCCGGTCTACAGTACCCAGTTCAGGCGGGCACAATTCAGTTGGAGGGGCGTGTACTTACCTGTAGAAAGAAAATAGACCGCTTGGGCTTCATCTGGAGACATTCCGGCACGAAGTGATCGTATTCGTTTTCGCAACGAATGGCGCTCCAGTCGCCGGCGGGCACCAACTCGTTCATGCGGCCGGGGACGGCGCTACGTTCAACGGTGTCCTGCACAAAGAGCTTATAGCCATGCTGCTCGAAAAACGGCTCAAACTGTTCCCAGGCAGCCCGAGCTGGACCTTCAACATCCATGTCACGCCATGCGCCCAGGGAGCAAGGATATGTAGGCATCGCAGGCCTGAGCGAGGGAACCGCATCCGGCTAACTCCGGACTTCAACAACTTCATGTTGGGCCCTCGTCAACCCGTTTGCATATTTTCCGAGTCCCCCGGTGTAATACGGTTATGTGCGGTGTTTTACTGAGGCTCAGGCAATTCTAGACTCCTAGAGTAACTTCCCAGTTAAGATATGTGACATCTCTCAGACGCATGGCCTCAATTACAACCAAGTCGAGCACCAGTGCTCACTGGTTCTATTCATAGATCTCGGTAGCTCTCCGTCGTGTGAATACTGCCTTTATGCAGCCATTCGCGGCGCGCCCGTCAATAGATCTGACAGATGCCATCGAGAAAGCATCTCATCCAAGCACAACGCTCCCAGATCGGGAGCATTGAGCCTGTCAGAGCGCGACAAAACAGACGGCAATTTCTGATTCCCCGCGATTATCTCCCTCTCTCAGCTATCTACATGGTCATACAGTATGGCATCGCTGCCGCAGAGGTGGCAGGGGAGTCGATTGGGGCGAGGTTGCTTGGACTCTCGCAACTGGTGTCGGATTCAGTTCAAGTCAGTAGATCCAAGTCGAACTCCTTGGGTAGCGATGCGCTGAGCTACACGCAGAGCATTCGAGTGAACAGAGACCAGGCGCTCTCGCTCGCACATCGTATCGACCAGCTAATCGCAGTCGCTTCCGAGGGACTGAACATCAGGTTGCAAGAATCTGAAGTTGATAGGCCGAATGGATCGTGGCCGGCCCTGCAAGCCTTTCAAGAGTGAGTCTTCGTGGACGAGATGTTCGATTACAGTCCTGATAAAGTCGTCTTTCCTAGAGCGCTCGAGGAAGTTCGTGGATGTCTGGCTGAGAGCGCCGGTCAGAGTTACCTGCTTCAAGTCCTCAACCAACGCAAGAATAGAGATCATCTGCACGCTCTATCCGAGGCTGTCAATCGTGCTTTTGACTCCCTGATGGTCCGTACTGTTCAGCCGTACCGAACGATACTGCTTTGTGGCTCAAACTTGCCTCAGATTCAGCTGAAGATTGAAGCAACCGCGTTGATAGCGAGCACCGAGCAACGCAGTGTCAACACACTGGGAACTCTGTTGAATGCACCGCAGGCCGCGGAGAACTCGAACAGTCCCACCTGTCCACAGGGTCGTCATGTCGTACCCGCACAACCGCAGTTGTTCTTTGGCCGTGAGGCCGAAACCAGCTCAGTAGCGCACTTGGTTTGCGGCGAAGTTCCGGGGAGAGTGGCCATCCTGGGAGGACCTGGCATAGGAAAAACGACATTGGCCGTCTCCGTCCTTCACCATCCGACAGTACTTGAGCGCTTCCATTCGCGCCGCTTCTACGTGCCCTTTGACGCTGCGGAATCCCAGTCGTCGAATTGCGTCGGCACAGTCGCCTGTGCTCTTGGAATCGTGGAACCGGACGCGACACTGCGGCGAACACGGCTCGCGGAGATCCTGCAAGACGGTGACGCGTCACTGCTCGTGCTCGACAACTTCGAATCCGCTTGGGAGCCGCCCGACTCTCGCGCTGGAGCGGAGGACCTATTGGCCTTTCTGTCCGGGATTGACGGGCTCGCGCTTATCATCACCTTGCGCGGCGCAGAGCGTCCGCGGGGGATCGCGTGGACGCGGCCGTTCCTCCCGCCGCTCTCACCGCTGAGTGATGACGCTGCGCGCCAGGTGTTCTACGCCATCGCAGACCCGCCCGCCACGGCCAACGCAGAGGTCGACAAACTGCTGCAACGCATGGGCAACATCCCACTGGCCGTCGTCCTGATGTCGAGTCTCGCGCAGTTCGAATCCCCGGCAGCGCTGCTCGCGCGGTGGGAGGAGACCAAGACAGCTATGCTCGTCCGCACGGGCACCGCGGGCGCGGGCGACCGCCTGAGCAGCCTGGACGTATCCATCGAGGTGTCCATCGGCGCGCCGCGCATGGCGCAGAGCCCAGGCGCGCTCGAACTGCTCGGCGTCCTGGCGCTGCTACCAGCCGGCATCGTCGACTTGGACCTCCAGCTCTGCGCTCCAAAGTGCGCGAAGGCCCTGCCGCGTCTTTTACAGACCGCACTTGCGCACCGGGCTTCAGAGGACAGCCGCGTGCACATGCTCGCGCCCGTGCGCGCGTTCGTGCTCGCGCGCTACCCGCCGAGCGAGGAGACAGCAGGCGCGCTGTACGCATATTATTTCAGCATGGCGACGGTGCTGGTGGACGCCGCGCGCGAGGGCACGCTTGCCGCGGTCTATGCGAGCGCCGCGGCCGAGGTGGACAACATCGAGGCGCTCGTCACGTACGCGCTACAGCACAGCAACAATCCCACGCTGGCGCTGAAGGCGGCCGTAGCACTCTGCTCCAACCTAACATTGACGGGCTTGGGTTCCGCGCCTGCGCTGCTGCCGCCTGCGCTTGCCATTTCGCGGAAGATGGGGCACGACGCCTTGACGGGCGACCTGCTGTATCAGTGGGCCGAGCTGGCGTATGCCTCGCTGCTGCCCGGCGAGCCAGAGTCGCTGTACGGTGAGGCGAAGCAAGTCTACGAGCGCTGCGCCAACGAGAAAGGCATACGGAGCGCGTCTATAAGGTTGCTGATCTATCTGCCCGTGCAAGATGCACTCCTCGATGCCGAGAGGCTACGGCAGGAGGCCGCCGATGCGGGGGACATCGCGAGCGCTGCGCTGTGTTGCACGGAGATTGCGAACCTGCGCGCACGCGGGGGCGACATCTCTGGGGCCGTGGCGGCATACCAGGAGGCTGTGCAGGAGCTCACGCAAGCAGGGCTGACGGCGCACCATCTGCTCGGGTATAGTTTGTGCAGGATCGCGGACCATTTGAGCGACATGGGCGATGTGCAGGGCGCCAAGGCCGCGCTACAGCGCGCTGTACCCATTTGCGATGCAGCTGGCGACAAGACGGCCTCAGCGGACGCGAACGTGCTTCTGGCCGTGATCCTGCACCAACAGGGCTCCATCGCGGCTGCGCTCGAGCGCTATGAGCAGGCGTTCCAGCAGTACCGCCTGTCGAACGGGTACTACGCCGTGAAGACACTGGTGTATATGGCACAGGCCCATCTGGCCGTGAACAATGAGCAGGGCGCGTCGCGCATGCTGGATAGGGCGCAGCAGATGGTCCACACGGAACGAGATAGGAACGTTCCGGCCCAGCACGCAATGGTAATGCAGGCTCGCGCAGAGCTCGCGCTGTGGCGTGGCGATCTCGCTGACGCACGTGCGCTGGCCCTAGCGGCCGAAGCAGTAGGGAGGGAGCCAGATCCCGTCATTGAGCCCCAGTACATGCTCAACAACCAGACCGACATCGCCGAGACCATGGGCAAGATACAGGCTGCGGAATGCGACCGCGCCGCCGCGGAAAAGGCGTTCGTCCTCGCGGCAGTGGTGTGGTGCAGATTCGGGTGGTCGACGGCGGTGGTGCGCGTGCTTCTGCTACTGGCAGGCGTTGTGGAAGACGATGCGGCCGAGACAATACTCGATGCAGTTATGCTGCCGCTGTTGCGCTTCGGATGGCGTCCCAAACTTGGCACTGCGCACCTTCTTTCTGCGCGCATTGCGCAACGACGCGGACAAATTGACCGTGCGCGCCATAGAGCAGGCAGTGCGCTCAGCCATCTAACGGCCAGCGGGGACGAGCGAGGATGTGTTGCCGCAAATGAGTTTCTGGAAGAAGTTAGTCATGGCGCGGCGAGTTGTGCATACGATTGACAGACCTGGTGTGCCCGATTGGACGTGGTGGATCAAAATGCGCATTTATTCGGAGCTATCAGCCCACTGCCTCTGAATCCTGGCCCCCTCCCTCCCTCTTCAAAGCCCTATTCCGAGTCTGCAGCTGAGATCAATTGACATGTCCAACGCCACACCGAGCGCAAGCAACTCACCACACCTCCCAAGGCAGCGCCATACGTGCAGTAGACTGATGGGTCGTTCAGATGGCTCCCCCATTGGCAGTGATTCAAAGGCTTATGTTCTGCAGCGTGCGAAGAAAGTCGAAATTATATGGACGATCTGGAGGACATTGCCGTCAACTCGATGTCGTGGTCACGACTGCCCGGCATTGTCAGAGTCACACAGTAGCGGCAATCACTGGAGGGTGAATTAGTTGGACTGGAAATGCCGAGGGAAGAAATCTGTGCACCAGATCTTGCCCGGCAATCGGCGTTCGTACGAACGGTACGAGTTGGTTGGTATATCATTCAGTACGTCTTCAGACGCCGTCTGACGGATGGCGCGTAGTGCAGCAAGAGCCTCTGATGCAGTGGGTCGGGCTTCGGGTTTGTCGCTCGCCATTGCAACGAAAAGCTCCTGCAGACCCGCAACGTTGTCGACGTTCTAAAACGGAAGCGTTAGTAGTCTCCAGATTTAAAGATTTTGCACGCACTTCAAAGACATATTGAGCATCCTTCCCAAACTGGTATATATCCGCCTTGAACGGACAATATGGAGTCTCGAGGAGTGCTTCGGGTGGGAGCATCTTGTTGTATATCTCAGCCGTGTCACCATAACGCGCCGTCGGAATGCCGGTGACAAGACGTGTCGTGGGATCCGACTCGGGCGCGAATTGGACTGACAACTCGAAGTCGTTGATTAGGTAGCGCAGGCCAGGGCAGACTGAGCGGAATTCGTCTGGTATACGGACGCAGTGGCCCCAGCCGCGATATTCCCAGTCGCGGCCATAATTCATAAAGACCTCGCAGAGCGAGAAATCCTAATATGTCAACTAGGAATGAGCACGACACCCGGGATCAGCAAGCGAACCAGGTACAGACCCGATGAGCAATAAGCCGCTGATGTAGGTAGGTGAAGCCCTTGTGGAGGGATAAAAATTAGTCGGGCGTGTGAATAGGTAGAGAGATCGACGCACTTCGAGGACTTGCTCCAAAGCCTCCAACACTTCTCGAACTCTCCTAAACCATGGTTTCTCCATGCGGGGCCACATCATCGGAAATACTCCAAAGATCACGTCGTCCTTCTGCAGCTCGGCCACCATGGGGACTGTATTATTCTCAGGGACCCGTGCGTCCGGCCTGGAGAGCGCTCGCATGATGTCGAGGTGTTCTTTCCCCTCGTCCCCAATGGCCATTATACGTATGACGACGTCGGTGTTCCTGGGCGAGCGCGCAGCGACATGGATGCCGGTCTACAGTACCCGGTTCAGGCGGGCACAATCCAGTTGGAGGGGAGCGTACGTGCCTGTGGCCAGAAAATGGACCGCGTGGGCTGCATCTGAAGACATTCCGGCACAAAGTGATCGTATTCGTCTTCGCAACGAATGGCGCTCCAGTCGCCGGCGGGCACCAACTCGTTCATGAGGCCGGGGAAGACGCTGCGTTCAACGGTGTCCTGCACAAAGAGCTTGTAGCCATGCTGCTCGAAGAATGGCTCAAACTGTTCCCAGGCAGCCCGCGCTGGACCTGTAGTATCCAAGTCGCGCCATGCGCCCAGAGAAGAAGGATACGTAGGCATCGCGGGGGCCTGAGCGAGAGAACCGCGTCGGCCAACTCCGGATTTCAATAACATTCAGTCCCACCGGCGCCGCCTGCGAATGCGAAACATTCTTCCTGCTGCACGGTCTCCTTTTATGGGAAAAACAAGCGATTATATACGAATTACTACGGTTCTTACATATCTGGACTCAGCAGAGTCCGCACGTGGTGGAACCGGCACCAGAAAACGCGCTTTGCAGCGGAGCTCAAAACACAGCACCTCCTTGTCCCGACTCCCGACCACGAACACACTCGCATTTGCACGACAAACATGGCCACACCTTTCCGCGATGTCACGAACACGTTTGCAAAGATGGCGGATGGGTCCCGGCGCTCTCCCCAAGCGGCTCGTCATCTGCACCGGACTCGCTCAGGCTGCTGTCAATCTGGAGTTGCTGACGACGCCGACGTCACCCACGTTCTTTGACCATAACGTAGTCTCTCCCCCCTCCACGCCCGCGCCGTCGACGCCCGCTACGACACCGCCGTCGTCGCCCGTGCCAGGTCAGCAAGCCGCTCCTACCGCGCCCGGGCTGCCAGTCTTTCCTGGTCAGTCATAATTATAATTAGCGACGTTGTACGTCCGGGACAAAGACTCACGTACTGTACGTTGTGCAGGCTGGCCGGAATTCTTCCACGAGGTCATCGACAGCACGCGGCGCGAGTACGTGCTGCTGTGGCACTACGTCCGCCCGGGGCATTACCACCCGTGCTACGTGAGTGTCTTCGTGCCAATCTGCTTCAACACTTGCCGTCGTGTGTGTGTGTGCTGAGGGCGCATTGGACGCAGAAGCTGCACCGGGTCACGCCCGATTCTGGCGTGGAGTCGCCGGAGCTGGACGCCAGCGACGACGGGGAAGACCACGCGTCCAGCTGGGCAGCTCCAGCCCGGGCGACCGCCACAACCGGAGCAAACCTAAACGTGAAGGCAGCTCCCGCTCTCCTCGCAGTCGAGGAGTACGACGACGCTACTTCGCCGACGACGAGCTGTAATTTAGTCGGATTCGACTCGCGTCGGTCGACGCTTGCGCATGCATAACATAGAGCTACGCACCTCCCATCCACTTATCCTTTCTGTCGTTAGCTCCGGTACCCCGTTATGATAGTCGCTTGCCACCAATAATTTATTCTCGCTTTTTTTTAACGCAAGAATGGGCTCCTTTTGTGCGTGTGCAGACAGGTTTTTCCGGGATTTCGAACGCGCCAGGCTGTAAGATCTGATAATTAGGAAGACGCGACGTGCGCAGGCGGCGAGAACAAGTAACTTACATGAAGCCGACCGTGGATTTCGTGGTGTGCGGTGCGTGGGTCGGCGGCGGCGCACCACGCTTGGACGCGGTGTGGTCAAAACGCGGAGCCGGACGCCCACAGCCTCCTGCTCCCCTCTCTCTGCAAAGCCCAATTCCGAGTCTGGAGCCGAGATCAATTGACATGTCCAACGCCACCCCGAGCGCGAGCAACTCACCCACACCTCCCAAGGCAGAGCCATACGTCCAGCAGACCGATGGGTCGTCCCGCGCCGTCAGAGTGCTCCTATAGCGATATAAAGCGTCATGTTCTGCAGTGTACAAACAAATTCGAAGTTGCATGGTCGACCTAAGGAACACTGATTTTAATCGGGAGCCACTCGATGCTGTTACTGGACGGATTTGTCTGAATCACACAGTTCCGGCAATCACTGGAGGATGAATCAGTTGGACTGGAAACGCAGTAGGAAGAAATGTGTGCACCAGGTCTCGCCCGGGAATCGGCGTTTGTACGAACGGTACGAGTTGGTTGGTATGTCATTCAGTACGTCTTCAGACGCCATCTGACGGATGGCGCGTAGCGCAGCAAGAGCCTCTGATGCAGTGGGTCGGGCTTCGGGGTTGTCGCTCGCCATTGCAAGGAAAAGCTCCTGCAGACCCGCAACATAGTCGACGTTCTAACGCGGAAGCGTTGGCAATCTCCAGATTACAAGATTTTGCACGCACCTGAAAGACGTATTGGGCATCCTTCCCGAATTGGTATATATCCATCTTGAACGGGCAATACGGCGTCTCGAGGAGAGCTTCAGGTGGGAGCGGCTTGTTGTAAATTTCAGCCGTGTCACCATAACGCGCCGTTGGAATGCCGGTGACAAGACGTGTCTTGGGATCCGACTCGGGCGCGAACTGGACTGACAGTTCGAAGTCGTTAATTAGGTAGCGCAGGCCTGGGCAGAGTGAGCGAAATTCGTCTGGTATACGGACGCAGCGGCCCCAGCCGCGATACTCCCAGTCGCGGCCATAATTCATAAAGACCTCGCTGAGTGAGAAATCCTAAAATGTCAACTAGGAATGAGCACACAAGACACCGGGGACCAGCAAGCGAACCAGGTACGGACCCGATGAGCAATGAGCTGCTCATGTAGGTAGGTGAAGCCCTTATGGAGCGATAAAAATCAGTCGGCGTATGAATTGCTGGAGAGATCGACGCACTTCGAGGACTTGCTCCAAAGCCTCCAACACTTCTCGAACTCTCCTAAACCATGGTTTCTCCATGCCATCGTGCCACATCATCGGAAATATGCCGAAAATCACGTCGTCCTTCTGCAGCTCGGCCACCATGGGGACTGTATGGTTCTCGGGGACCCGTGCGTCCGGCCTGGAGAGCGCTCGCATGATGTCGAGGTGTTCTTTACCCTCGTCCCCAATGGCCATTATACGTATGACGACGTCGGTGTTCCTGGGCGAGCGCGCAGCAACATGGATGCCGGTCTACAGTACCCAGTTCAGGCCGACGCATATCAATTGGAAGGGAGCTTACTTGCCTGTGGACGGAATTTGGACCGCATGGGCTTCATCTGGAGACATTCCGGCACAAAGCGATTATATTCGTCTTCGCAGCGAATGACGCTCCAGTCGCCGGCGGGTACCAGCGCGTCCATGAGGCCGGGGATGAGGCTGCGTTGAACGGTGTCCTGCACAAAGAGCTTATAGCCATGCTGCTCGAAAAACGGCTCAAACTGTTCCCAGGCAACCCGGGCTGGACCTTCAACATCCAAGTCGCGCCATGCGCCCAGGGAGGAATGATATGTAGGCATCGCGCGGGGCCTGAGTGAAAGAAGCACGTCCGGCTAAGTCCGGATTTCACCCCGCCTCCGAGTCGTCAACCCGTGGGCCGTTTATTCTCCCAGTCCGCCCCCGTTGTAACGCATGAGCGCCAGCAAGATGGAACTGGCTACATGAGCGCTCTTTTACATCTTCCGCCATTGAGCAGGAAACGACTTGCCGCTCACATGCACTGCATGCGCGTACAAGCGCCTCGTCTACACAGTGCAAAGTGCTAAGCCCGCCACACGCCACGCATTGCATCTTCAACGGCGTCAGCTGTGCGGCTCTTCAGCGGTGTCTGTTTCGCGGCACCATACGCGCGGGCCCTGCCACGACTGACGCAGTATGACAACGCGCAAGGCGCTTGAACATGCACAACGAGGGACCTGCTGGCGCGGACTGCAGGGCGCGCTGTGAAGCTGCTAATACTAGACACCCTTGCCAACGCTATCTGCAGAGCGGGCCAAGATGAACAACCTGTTCCCCAGCCGCCCAGCGGTTCACGCTGTACCGCGATCTCGTTTCCCACCCTCCGCCGTTTCCTTCTGTACCTCTTTGCTGCGGCTGGACGGTTTCAACCTCGACGACCCCATGGAACGCGATCGTGACGGCTTTTGTCCGTCAAGTGTCTTGAAAGCTCGACACGCACGATAAGTATCGATGCTCATCCTCAGCGTGGAGGATGTGCAGATGTGCAGTTCACTCGGATTTTTGGCGTCACATCCGACAGGCCATCTCAGCAGATAACGCGAGGTCAACACGGTGCTGCTGCAACGCTGGTACCGCGTGAGCCGATTGCACAGAAACGCCGGGACGGATGTGGATTCAAAACCCGGGGTGTCACGATGGAACCTTGCGGTTATCCACCATTGATTCTGCTGCTGCACACCAAACCGGGCAAGGAGTGGACTGTGGCGGCGTGGGGGGGCCGATAGGGTGAACAGTACCATGTGGCTGCAGGATGAGCTCAATCTGAAGGTGCGCCATTCCTCACGGTTCGCAACACACCACCCTTGCGCCAGCAGTGGATGATGCTTTCTTTCCAAGGCGCGACGACCTCTCCAACGGTGACCGAGATCAGCGTTGGCACAGCACATAAGTTCAGCGCTCTCGACCAGTCAATCGAACGGCAGAAAGAGGCAGCTCACGAGTCCCTACACGCCCGGCCAGCTGCAAACCAAAAACCGACGATATAGTATGCAACGTGATCTCATTCGCTTTGTCGGGCTGGGCGCGGTCTCGTACAATGCGCGTCAGCCTCCCACAGAATGTATCAGAACTCATCTCGACATTTCCCGCTACTGTAATCTGCTCCGTGCTCCAATAAATGATTTTTACCCTTCGCCGAACTGTATGCCCTCGAATCATTATCGCACCAGCAAACCGCCTTAATACGCGGGATGTCCACCTGAACGATTCCATATAATCGATCCTGCCAGCGTCGAGAGTCGAGACACTTACTTTACCCTCGGGTGTTTCGAAACGGTATTCTCGACCACAGACACACTCCCATTTCCTCTGCATCTCCACACAACGAACATGGCCACATGCGATGTCACGAGCACCTTTGTAAAGATGGCGGATGGGTCCCGGCGCTCTCGTCATCTGCACCGGACAGACTCAGGCTGCTGGCAATTTGGAGTTGCCGACGACGCCGACTTCACCCACGTTCTTTGCTCATAACGTATTTTCTCCCCCCTCCACGCTACGACCCGCGGCAGGCCAGCAAGCCGCTCCTAGCGCCCTTTCCCGGTATGTCAGCGACGTTGTAATTATAGGAAACGGAGACTCACGTACTGTACGTTGTGCAGGCTGGCCAGAATTCTTGCACGAGGTCATCAACGGCACGCGGCTGCTGTGGCACTACGTCCGCCCGGGGCATTACCACCCGCGCTACGTGAGTGCTCCGCTGAAAACACTGAACTCATCTTGCGTGTGCTGACGGCGCGTTGGACGCAGGAGCTGTACCGGGTCAGGTCACGCCTGATTCGGGCGCGGAGTCGCCAGAGCTGGCGCGGGAAGATGCCAGCGACGATGGGGAAGACCGCACGTCCAGCTGGGGAGCTCCAGCCCGGGCGACCGCCACAGTCGAATCCAACATCATCGCGGAGGCAGCTCTCGCTTCGCCCGTGCCTTCGAGGACGACGAAGAGGACTACTTCGCCGACGACGAGATGTAGGATGTAGTCGGTCAGTACTAGTCGTCATCAGTTTCGACGCGCGGCGGCGCCTTGCATCGATAACATAGAGTTGCTGTACGCACCTCGAAGCGCGCCGGGCCTCGTCTCTTGCCTTGTCCTTTCCGTTGTTATTCCCCGTTGTGATAGTCGCTTGCCACCAATAATATGCTCTCGCCTTTTTAACGTACGAATGGGCCCCTTTTGTGCAGACAGGTTGTATCGCAATTCTGAACGCGTCACGCTATACTGTAATCCAACGATCAGAACTCCGTGCAGTCCGTAATAAGCGGCTGGAACAGCATACCTGATCATAAAGTCGGCCGAGTATTCGTGGTGCGCGGTGCGTGGGTCGGCGCACCACGTTTGGACGCGGTGGGTAGGTCAAAGCGCGCGTTTGTTCGGAGTGTGCCCCCTCCCTCTTCCAACCATCTCTGCGGCCCCCGATTAACACCATCTTGCAATGACCAACCGTGACGCCGCCTCGAGCAACTCGCCCACGCCTCCCAAGGCCGAGCCATACGTCCAGCAGACCGACGGGTCGTTCCGCGCTGTCAGACTGCTCCCCCGGCGCGCGCGAGACTCGCTTCCCCGGCTGTGCTGGGCGGCGCCGCTGGGTGAATGCGTGGCGGCTGTTCCGGAATGTACGTGCTTGCGTCTTATTCATAGTGCAGTGGGCTGACTCCGGAGAGCTGACGCCACATGCAGATGAGCACCAGCCGCCCGCGCCTGTTCGGCGCGGCGGGCTGAAGTATGAATGGGTCGCGACGACGGTGCCGTTGCAACAGGTTCCTGTTCCTGTATTCGTGAGTCGGCGCCAACGATGTAGGGGCCGTGCTTGTGCTGACGTTTGGCTTGTGGTGCAGGTGCCGCGTCCCGTCGAGCAAGATGCGCCGTGCGAGGAGGAAGAGGAGTACTACTCGGACGACGAGGAGGTGTTCGAGCGGCACCCCGACCAGCAGCCGTCCTCTGAGTCGCCGTCCAAGGACGGACGGGAGCCGTCGCCCGCGGCCACTACATCTAACTCGATGTCGGCCGCATCCAAGTCGACGCGCCGCGAGCTCGTCCTCGACGAGGACTACGATGCCGTCGAGCCGCAGAACGACCTGATGGATATGGACTGCGCGCAAATTCAAGGCTCGGTCAGTTGGGCTGGGACCTGGCGCACTGTCTCTGTTGCTGACCTTTGCTAGCCTTCCTAGTCGGCTCGTGCCAGCGCCGGCGATGACGAGGACTTGTCGCCCAGGGCCTTGCGGTTATCGTAGTTATGACCCGCCCTATGTGCACATGAGCCCCTGTATACGTCGCTAGAGTCCCGCTCATAATCGAGATGATGATGATCGTGCTCGCTATTGTCTGGCTCCAGCCTCAGGCCGCATTGTCTCTTGATGCGCAGCGCGTCCGACGCCACTGCCGTATACGTACAATAGTCCTTGAGGGCGCCGTGCCAGCCTATCGTATGCGCGCACCACGGTTGGAGGGGGCGCAAGCGCCGCTGATATTAAATTGCGCAGCATCAGGGGCTCGTGGACGCACAGCACGTTGCCAAGCAGCTAGCCGAGGCTGACCCAAGCGTGGTGCAGCCTGGCCGGATAAAAACGCGTGTTGGGTCGGAGCTGGAACGCATCCCTTCCGCCCACGATGAAGCCCAACGTCTTTCTTACGCGGATATCGTTCCTCAACTCGCCGCCGTCGCCGCTTACGACCTGGTACATGCTCATGGACGATGGCTCCATGCGCGTCGTCGCCGTGCCGCCCAGCAGCGTACTGCACGCCTCAACCAGCACTGGGAGCAAGAGGTTCTTCTTTGTCGGCGCGTCGTTCCAGACATGGATCCTCAGCGTGGAGGACCGTACGTACCGTGTCCTACTGCAGCTGCCTGCGCGCGCGCCTAACTCTCGCTCGCCCCAGACGCCCGATACGAGCCTGGCCCGCTCTACAACGGCGGCCAGAAATACGAGTGGGTGGTCGCAACCCCGTTCGCCCCGGCCAGCCAGGCCGAATTCTACGTGAGTCGTCGTGGTGCTCGTCCGGTCGTGGTGCATGCATGGCTGACAGGTCTTTGGCGCAGATGCTCCGCCGCGTCCAACAAGATGCGGCGCTGGAGTCGCCAGACGAGGAGTATTACTCCGGCTTGGGCGACGACGCCGGCAGCGGGTCCGAGGCCCGCAACGACGAAAGCGACTCGGACCGCGAGTCCGACGACGACGACGCTAAGTCGTCCGCCAACGAACTGGAGTCGTCCTCCCAGGCGACCCCAACGAACGCATCTTATCTTACGTCGGCCGCACCAGCTGCGCCGACAACCGCCGCACCCCGCCGGGAGCTGGTCCTCGACGAGGACTACGATGCCCCGGAAGACGTCGCGGCCGTGTACGAGGAGGCGGCTATCGTGAGTAGTCTTTCGAGCTCGCCGATACTGCTGCTGACCTGTGGTGCGATGGTGTAGATTGTCCGCTTCCTGGCGCGATGCCGCCGCCTCTGACGCTGGCATTGTTGGTACCCACGGAGACGATATCGCCCAACGCCGAGGCCTGTCGCCATGATCCACGCCCCGTCGTTCCCAACGTCTACGATCCATCCGCTACGCCGCCCGCCTGTATCCTGCCTTGTTGTTATGTTCATCCTTCTCATAGCCTCGTCCATTGTCGTTTGAATACACAAATCAGTTCTTGCTCGTCGTCCGTGCCCATGACACGAAGTTGAAGTGAAGCAAGCGTATGTGGGAGGGGAGAAAAATACAGCTGCTCAGACGGCCCGGTAGATTCGGCCCTTTTGAATCTGAGATCTGACGAGGGCGTGTCATGCTTTCCCACGCGCTTGGCCATCGATCGACACCACGCAATAAAATATATAATATTGAACAAATTCATTTCTAGATCTTGTACGCGTGCACTATGCCGTATAAATGGCTACTGTGCAATTTCGTGTATTAATGAAAGTAAAATTAAAGTCCATCCCGCGGAGGATGTATGCCAGTCTCCGGGCCGCGCTCCGATTCACCCACATCAACATGGAACGAGAGAAAGACCGTTCAACTGTCCCAGGAAGCCCCGCTATCGGCCTCATATAGAAACTGACGGCCAGTGCACGAACGTCCGGCCTTTCCGACCATCTTTTGGGGGTGCCTCGAAGCTGCACTGGGGATGCTGTGGATCTTTCATGGCCACCACGAGTCCACGACTGCCATTGCATAATCTTAACGGCCGGACTCGGAGGTGGTGATCAGTGCTCAGCCACGTAGTAAATACGTGTAACGCCTTGGGAAATGAGATGAAGGACGGCGTGTCCGTGTCATGGTGAAACGAGCAGTACTAGTGAAAAGCGCAGCTGGCTCGGTCGGAAGGCTGAGGTAGACAAAGCTGCTTCGTGAAGGAAACGCGGCCTATCAGTGGCAGTCCCGCCAACCAAACCCAAACCCAGGGAACAGACATCAGTTCGTCCGGGACGCGGCAAGATCATCGTTATGCGCGGGCTCGGACACGCTGTTCAGGCTGCGGCGTCGGTAGGTCCATGTCGCTGAGGGGCGCGCGAACGACTCGGAAAAGGCAGAGGTGCATATCGTGTGAAACTGCGACGAGAAATACTGTATCTGTATGTGGTACCAGACGATACCCGCGGAAAGTCCTCTCGACGCGCCGAGGCGATACAGTAGTCCGACGAAGAAGCTGTCCGCTGCAGGCTGCAGTCGCGTCGCACTGTAAGACTGGCTTCGAGCACGAGCGCAGCACGTCGAAAACAGAGCGACGTTGGAGCCCTATAGAGTCGCGTAACTTGCAGAATCGGTCTGCTTAGTGCTAGCCAGCAATCTCCCCGAACTCCATCCCTGGAGCCAGTGATCTTGTGTGAGGTCCATGACTCTGGATTACTATGGCATGGTCGGTGCAGTAACAGAGCCTCTCGAGTCTGAACTCGGCGCATCGACAGACAGGTTCCGACGTGAACGGGGAAAGCGAAGCATGTAAGCGTCTACAGTCAGAGCAGCTCCAGAAGCACCGACAGGCCGCCCACGGGTATGAGCTCAGGGGCTAATGGGACTCATGTGCGAGCCTAGGCGCGATGTCCGTGCCGAGATGTTGGCGAGCAGAAATGTTAGACCCGCGCCGCCGCCGCCGCCGCATGGAGCGTCACTAGAAGCCAAGAAAGACACAATATTATAAGACTGTTGCGTGCTGCCAGTGGTCTCCGCGAGTCGGCGAGAGATCGAGAGGTTCCGAACTCGGTCGGACTTGGTACGGTGTACGCCGTCTGCCCGTTCTGGTTGTCGATAATAGATAGCCGCCATCATCTACTATGTGCATGCGCGTGAATTCGAATGCTGTCTTGTAATGATAAGCGTCTTGATGCCCAGGTTTTGCTTGGAATACTGTAATGGGGCGGAATAACCGCGCTTTGGAGCTCCGACGAGTGGTTACCGTCTTCCACCTTCCGCATCGTTCAAGTGCATTTATGAACCGGCGGTTCTGTTTACAAGATCTGTACGGCCTTGCCGTGCTCTGTGCTGTAGCCCGCTCGAGCCCAGGCAACTCTGCCGTGTCGCATCTGCCGGACTTGAAGTCCCAACATCTCGCGGACCGCCATTGCACTGAAACCGATTTGCGCTACTCATGGACCTTCCTGGATAGTCCATACGCATATGATGTTGGCAAATTTCCGTCACCCGTAGCAATTGCAAGGCCTTGAGACTCGGCATACACTTTCTCGCTCGTAGAAGGTGTATGGGCTTCGCCGTTGTCATGCTTTGCTCGCACATACTTTGGCACCTACGCTGCTGGCTTTGGTTTCTGCTCATGCCCAAGGTCACGCGGATGAGAAGCAGGCGCATTCAAAAAACCCGAACTGCCCGACAACTTGCCGCACGACACTGCGGCGACAGGCACCGATGTCGTATATATACGCATGGCGGCCAGGACGATGCGCTGGCCTTTTTGACGCCCCACCTTGACTCCGACTGCGATGCTCGTCTTGTCGGTACTGACTACGGCGGTACTTGCTATACCTGCGTTTGCCCTGCCGAAGACTCGGAGTTGCCCCATCCTCTTCGACGGACGCGTGTCTCCGCTGGCGCGGGCCGCAGATTTTGACAAGGAGAGCAGCAAGTACGACCACCAGTTTGTTCATGGCGAAAGTGCGCGGGTCTGCTTCAAGTTCCGCCTGTTCTGACATATTCGCATAGACCAGACATGGGCACAGATCCTCAAGTTCCCGCCCGTCGCGCCGTCGCTATTCGATATGCCAAAACTGACGAAGGCAGTGGAAATTACCATCTCGTGCGTACCCTGTTGCCAATTTTGCCGCGTAGTCTGAGCGCAGCTACAGCGACCAGTCCGTCTTCGTCCCGGGCGGCGGGCCACCACAAGTCGGATTCAGGCGGAGCGAGCTCATTCCTGCGAGCAATAATGGTACAGACGTTACGGTGCAGGGAATCACGACATTCCACTGGTCACTGCGCGACGACCCTACGCGGCCGCTCAACTTTTCACACGAGTACCATGTGAGCACTTTCCCTCCCTTACTCTTCACTTCCTGACGCATGCTATAGCCCGTCTGGCACGAAACGGCCGACTTCGCGACGTCCGAGTTCACTTTCCAGACGGGCACACCATTCAACGCGTCCTTCGAGTCGCCGCGCGTACACAACCCGCGCACGCTCCGCCTCGCGGGCCGGCAGAGCAACTCGCCCGAAACGATCTTCTTCAGCACGCCCTTTGTGCTCGGAGTGTGGCACAATTTCGCGCTGACGATGGGCTGGGCGTCCAAGTGCGCAAAATCCACCGTATTCATCTCTGCCGAAGCTGACCAGGCTTCCTAGTGAGCTCACGCTCTATTACTCGTCCGGTTACGCGCCTCTGCGGCGAGTCGTGAACCGCGCGTTTAATGATAACGCTGGTGGCGGGCAGTTCCATGTTGGTTTGCTGAAATTACCTACGGGTCCACTGGGCATCGATGTCCTGCATGAAGGCTTCCAGGCCGCGCATATTCACGAGGGCCTCATCTATGGCGGCGTGTTCATCGAAGACAGCAGCGATGGATGCGTCACCCTCGGTCTATAAAACAACTTGCAATTCTAGCAGGTCCTGGGTGTGGACACAATTGCAGAAAACGCTCAATTTCTCCATTCCAAAATATGGACGACTGTCGTCCCTGTGGTACATTGTACTGTACACATACAGCACACGACTTAAATTTACACGTTAAATCCCAGAATGCTGTTCGCGGTCTCGAGCACCTTCCTCTGCCCGATAGTCAAACCGTCGGCGCTACTATCCCAGGCCTTCAACCCCAGCGCGCGCAACCCCTCCGGACCCGCGATGGCAGCAACGTCCTCCGCAGTCGGCCTGCCGACATGATTACTCTCGCCCTCGCCGCCGCCGAAGTCTGGGCTGGGCACGCCGCGTGTGAAGCAGTCGCGCTGCCGGACGAGGTATCGCGCGTTGCCCTCGGTGAGCGGGCAAGCGGGAATGTAGAGCACGCTCGAGTCGCCGCTGCCGGCGTGCACGGCGTCGACGGCGTGGATAGTATCGCAGTGCCACACTACGTAGTCGCCCGGGCGCACGGCGGGCACATGCACCATCGAGCGCTGGAGGTCCAGATGCGGGTGCAGCGAATGCGCGAGCTCCTGCCCGCGGCCGGGTGCGGCGCCGTGCAGCCACGCACTCATCTCCCCCTCCAGCTCGTCATCGGCGCCGAAGAAGGGGCGCAGGAGGAAGTACGCCGTGGCGGCGCGCAGTAGCGGGCACACGAGCAGGGTGCCCTCGCGCGGGCCGGTGTTGCTCATCGCGAGCCAGCCCTGGAACATGCGGAACGCGCTGCACGCGCCGACGCCCGCGTGCATGTCCGACACGACGCCCAGCCGGCTGCTGCTCTCCCACGGATCGTAGCTTTCCCAGGCGCCGCGGAAGACGCTCGAGTATACGTCGCCGTATCCCGCGGGCTCCCAGCGCTCGACGCTCCCGCCGTCGACGTGCGGCCCCAGCGCGAACTTCGCGTCGCCTGGAAGACGGATGCGCAGCCGGTCTGCGTACGCTACGGGGTGCACGGTGGATAGCGGCGCTTGGTCGTCGCGCGAATGCCACATCGACATCAGGAAGCGCTGGGTGTTGAGCAGGTTCGGATGCGTGCGGGCGCGCATCTGCGGTTTGGACCAGTAGAGCTCGAAGACCTGAGGATTCTCGGCGGGAAAGGCTGAGGCATCCAAGTTAGCTCAATGATGCACATTCGGTAGCAGGGGAATGGGCCAACCCTTGGTATGGGGATTCTGCTTGACATACTCCTTGATGTCGCGCTTGTAATCCAGCGCTTCCTGCTCGTCGACGACGCCGCGCACGACAGCGACGCCGCGTTTACGAAGCTGGTCCACGAAATCCTGGCCGACGGTGCCCGCGACGATATCGGTGTACTGCACTTCGGGGATGACCTTGCTGCCCAGTTGAGCGATCAGCGGGATCTCCGTGCGCAGCTCCTCGAGCAGGCGCGTCCAGGACGCGCGCACGGCGTCTTCGTGGCCTTCAATGAGCCGTTTCTTCAGCTCCGCATAACGCGGCTCCAGCGGCTTGAATTCGAGCCCACTGAGCGAGGCGAAGGCGTCCGAGATGTCGCCTGCGCGCTTGGGCTGGGAAGCAGTAGTGACCATTCGGGAAAGAGACACGGGCAGAGAGCGGCGCAATCGATTTCGCACGCGAGAACCTGAAGAACGCCACAGTATAGGGAGCAATGACATGGCCAGAATCGTCCCGCCAAAACTAGCAGCTGCAGAATCTCGACTTCAGACCTCAGACCGCCAATAAATCAAAGGTTTGGGAAGGCGACGGCCTTATCATTCGAATTTTGAATGATGCGCGCTGGCACCTATTGACTGCACAGGGTGGTGGACGGAAGCAGACACGCTCATCAGCGGAGCTCGAACATATTGTACATACAGCTTGAAGGCCAGCTGAACGACTTCAAAGGCGTCGTTCTCTCCAGATATTAGTAGAATATCCTTGCAAGACTTCCAGGGAACGGTCCCAATGTCCCAACAGCATTTCCCTCATGTCCGATCTTGATGAATTTGAACTGCGGATTCGGAAGGAAGACGATGAACATGATTAACATGGATTATGTACAGAAATGAGCTAATAAAACTTACCGTGCCCATTCGGGTACATAATAACAGGCTTGATACATGTATACTGACGGCTGCCAATGTCAGAAGCACCAGAACGCGAGTCAAAATCAGCGGAGCAGAAGCGAATATCCAGGAACGTGTAATGCACTGGCGGTACTCTTTATGTGGCATATTCTAAGGGACAGGGCAGGAGTGCGAGTCTCGATGATGCGTGTCGACGAGTCTTCAGGCCTCAGGCCGAATCGTCCTCCGAAATCGCAGGGCCGTGGAATGACAAAGCGACGCCCCAGTCACGGTCGTTCTCCTCGCCAAGACGTATAAGTGGACTGACCCGTCTGTGGATAGAGCGGCCGAGGGGAATTCGCGCGCGGCTAGAGACCGGTATACGACGTTGCGGAGAGCAGAGACGGCGCGCCCTACTAGTAACTGCCGAGTACCTCTTGGGAGATCACGTGCGAAAAGGCGAGGCGCTGACGCCGTGCCCTAAGAGAAAGAGGTGCGCTCCACGACTGCCAAATCCGCCATGAAAGCGCAAGAAGTCGTTTCACTCACAGACCGTCTGCCGCAGAGCGATTTGCAGGGGGACAAGAGCCTGAACTAGAAGGAAGCGACGGCGATATCCCCCAAGAAAGCTGGGCCCTGGCGTCTGCTGTATTAACATCACTGTGAAATTTGATTCGATGGCAGGTGGACACGGAGATAAGTAGCCAGCGAGAAGATAGCGCGCAGTGAAAAGGATCTTGTGTCTTCTTTAAACATCGATGTAGGATGTAGAGAATGCTGGACCCGGGGCTCGCGCACAGTGCAGTCCAGCCCGAAAGAGCGCTAGGAATGCGAGCGCCATCATCAAGCAAGCGTCTATCATATGGGGAGGCGCAGACCCGGGATGACGAGGACAAACAGCTCGGAAGGTACAAAACCACACCAGGAGCTGGACCTTGCGCAAACAGGACCGAAAAGGAAGGCCAACATCGGAGCTCGATTCATCCTAATCCTTCTGCACCTCAGGAACCAAGCAGCGCTGCATGTTCGGCCAGCACCACTCACTGGCGCTGTCAGTGGATGATGCCTGTTACGTACAGTACAGTACAGTACGCGACCCGACAAGCCGTACAGCAGCAGTCGTTCGAAGTTCGAATCCGGAGTCGGACAGCCGCACCGTACCGTACCCTGGCACCCTGCATGCCAGCAGCAGTTGGCCAGGTGCTGAGCGGAAACACGTGGGAAGCGCACACAAGCCTGATGGTCCACGGATTCAGAGGCAGCCAATTGCTGTAATGCTCGCGCAGAGTGAGATTGATTATGATAGAAGCCAGCAGCGGATAATTCGAAGGGGCAGGGAGAGGAGTCTGGTCAGATTGGTGGAAGCTGGTGGTGGATACTGTAAGTGTAACGACGATGGGGATTTGGGAATGGATGCGGCCGACCCCTCCGACTTCGAGATGGCGCACAGACATTTTGCATGCACTGGATGGAAATGCACGCGTCGCCTCGCGAGCCTGGACCAGGCCCGGTGTGGCGTGTGTCCGACCGTCCAGCTGCATCCCAGTGCGCAGTACGTCGCGACGACGGACTAAGCGAGCAGAAAACGTCTTCCGCCATCAGGTCCACCGCAAAGGTGGAGCGAGCTACGGTACTGCCATGCCACGATGTTTGGGGCCGAATTCGGAAGGTGCGGTGCGAGCTTCGGAGCACAGGTCGGAGGAAAAGGCACTGCGAGTCATCGAGGGTCTTGGCTACGCACGGGCCATCCAAGCTCGAGCTCAAGGGTTCCAGATCTGCAGTACTACGGCGCCACACCTCGCCCACTCGCATTCAGAAGTGAACCAATCCGGACGGCCAGGCGGCCCCATCACCCGCCAGGCCAGGATGCGGAGGTCAGCAGATTGCAGCGGAGCTTGTTGAGGCGTCGGCAAGCTCCGTATGGGCACCAAAAACGCTCAGTGGGTGGGGCTGGTGCTGGCCCAGTGCCCACTGTACGGTATTTCCTGCCCACCCAACCCCACCCACCCAGCCCGCCACACCCAAGCCGCCTCACCCGCCAACTACCCGACAGTACGTGCTCTCCCGCTACCTGGACCCTATGCCCGCGCGAGGGGCGCGCTGCGGCGGTGCTGCTCGTCGTCGGCGGCGATGAGCAGCGATGGGCGCCGTTTTCGGTGTGAAGGCGGCGCTCCCGCGCGCGGGGGCCCCTCCGCTGTGTGTGAATGCTGCTTGGGCGCGTGCTGATGCTGTTGTAGATGCCCAAGGACACCGGTGCGAAGCCCAAGGTCCGTCTTGACGCCTCCCCACCATCCGCCCAAACCAGACCCGATACTTCCCCAACCCCGCCGTTCCCGCCGTCCCGTCTCCGACGCTGACCCCGTGCCTTCCTTCCTGCTGCACACGTACAGCGCAAGGCAGCCGCGAAGGCGGAGAGCGCGCCGCGCGCGGCGAAGGGCAAGAAGAGCGCCGGCGGCCCGAAGCGCGCGCTGTCGGCGTACATGTTCTTCGTGCAGGACTGGCGCGAGCGCATCAAGGAGGAGAATCCCAGCGCGAGCTTTGGTGAGCGTCTGGTTTCTGCCCACCATTCCCTCCACTGGCGTTGAGGGAGGCGGGATGCGCGGTTCGATGCTGATCACGTGACGTCCAGGCGAACTGGGCAAGCTGCTCGGCGCAAAATGGAAGGAGATGGACGACGACGACAAGTCGGTATGTATGCGCTGTGCCCTCCCCTCCTTGCGTGCCGTCCACTGAGCTCATTGCGTTTGGGGAACGCACGCAGCCGTACAATGAGAAGGCGGCCAAGGACAAGTCGCGCGTCGCACGGGAGAAGGCTGGCAAGGTCTGTGCTGCCGTTTATCTTGTTACGTTGGGCCGCATGCTGATGTTGGTTCGCTGCTGTAGAAGGAGGCCAGCGCGGACGACGACGATGACGAGTAGACTTGCCTCTCCGACGTCGACCCCTTGCTCCCCTCAGGCCGCCAGCTCTTCGCTCTTCGTTCGCCCCGACTCTCGCCATGCCCAGTGTCACTGTGGATCTATGCACGTACACCCTCTATCCAGCAACCCGGCCCAGGCGGCGTCCTGCGCCATCGCATGTACTACCATATCTCTCCCCATCTTGGCTCGTGTCTCTCCCTCCACTGTTCCGTGTTGTCTGTGCCAGTAAACTAATCTGTAAAGCCCTACGAAAACATGTTGTGGTTGTGTTTCCGTGTCTCCTCTTGCAGCTGTGCAGCGTAGTGTATCCGGGCGGGCGCTCAGCGGCTGGACAGGCATGCCCATTCAGTACGCTTGCTTCTCGACTGTCATCCCGCCCGGCCTGGATAAACAGCTTGCTTGTCTGGATGCAGGCCACACACACTCGAAACCTGCGTCTGGGCGCCAGTCCTGGCCAGCCTAGCCTATACATCTGCAAGCTTCGGGCTATGTAGACAGTCAAAAAAAAACACCACTGGATGGCCGCGTCGTCGTCGGCGACTCGAGCCAACCCAACGATTTTTTCTCGCTTCAAGCTAGCGCGCATATATTCTGGGTCATAATCACGGGGGAAAGCACGGGCGATTGAGCGCGGGGCTCTGTCAGAGCAATTTAGGTCCTGGCAGGGATCAGCGGGCGGGAGCTCGGCCACTATTTGAGCGGAACCTTTCTCACTGAGGGTCCGCCCGCTCCCTTGCCCTCCTCCCCCGCCCACGCCAGCCCTCACCCCGCCCGCCAAACGCGCCTGGAACCGTGAGTCTTTCGGTATTTTACGCGTCTTGACGCGCTCTACGCGCGTCGCATGCCCCCGCATATTTTTTTCTGGCCGGCCGTGCTGACTGGCTCTCCTTCTGGCTCGCGCAGATGCCCAAGGACACGACTAATGACAAGCCCAAGGTGCGTGTTGCTCTTTGCAGCCAATTTTTTTCGCTTTATTTTTCTGGCTGTGAATGCTGAAGACGCGTGTTTTTGTGCAGCGTAAGGCGCCGGCGGACAAGCCCAAGAAGGAGAAGAAGGAGGGCGGCCCGAAACGCGCGCTGTCTGCGTACATGTTCTTCGTCAAGGACTGGAGAGAGCGCATCAAGGAGGAGAACCCAGGCGCGGCCTTTGGTGAGTTTTCCCCGCGGTTTTTGCGCCTTTTTTTGCCCCGACTCAAGCCCACGTTCGCAGGCGAGATCGGGAAGCTCATGGGCGCAAAGTGGAAGGAGATGAGCGACGAGGACAAGCAGGTCTGTAGCCTTCGTCTTTATGCATATCTGCTGTTCCTGACGCGTAATCCGCCATCGTCAGCCGTATGTGGAGCAGGCCGAGGAGGACAAGCTGCGCGCCGAGAAGGACAGGGCTGACGCTGGGCTCGGAAAGAAGGTTCGTTCTGCTGCTTGCCGTCTGTCTCTTATGCGCGACCAACTTTAGCTGACGGCCCACCCAGAAACCCGCCGCAAAAGCCAAAAAGGCAAAGGCCAAGAGCGAGAGCGGCGGCGAGGAGGACGAGGTGGACGACGACTGACTCGCCGGCCTCCAAGCGGTGCCCAACCCCGCGGCCGGCCCGTACGACGCCATCTCGCTCGAGGCGCGCCACACGCTCAGGATCATCCGCAATGCTACTACATACTCGTAGGTGCCCATGTACGTCTACTGTAACTTAACGCCTCCAGTTTCTCTCTCTCTCTTCTCTGTCCCTCTCTACCTCTATCTCAGTCCGTTGCTGCCGCCGCTCCAGTCTCCCTGATATCTCTGTCGTTGTCGTCTTTATCGTACATACCCCAATATCACTGGGCCTCCCGACGATTTTGGCCCCCGTACCTATTCGTATCCGCACCGGTATATGCGCCTCCTCGCTCCAGCTCCGATTGCTCGCGAACAACTCCCGCGCGTTCCAGGCTATTCAGTGCGTGGAATCTCCGCGGACGTCACTTTCGCCTGGCTTGCGACCGTCACGGTGTCGACTGCGTTTTCCGGCCGGCGGGCGACGATAGCCCTCTCTGAACAGCGAAAGTGTCAAGGTTGGCTTGACTGCCAGTTGTGCTCAGTCCCATCTTCTGCATTCCCGACTACGACCGCGCGGCCTGGTGCATTGCGTAGGTGTTACTGTATCATTGCGAGGCTGTCTGCGGGCTGACAGCCTGCCCTTCAGTTCAGGTATTTTCCCGTTACGCAAATAACGGGTTCATTCGGCCTGAACGTTGAACACTTTCGTCAGGCTCTCGTCCAGTCAACCTGGAAATCGGTCACACCGGGTTATTCTGCCTGCGACACTTCTCGTGCGGTGGGCGCTGTGTTGCCTCAGGGCGGCGTCGAACTGATACAGTAGGTATTGACGTACAATCCTTCGGATTTCTGCAGTGCATCGCGTCTTTCTCACGCGCCTCTCGTCCACCCCATCTGGCGGCTACCGACGCGGAACAACCAGTCTTGTCCTCACGCCGAGCAAGAATCCATCGGGCTGCCCATCTGAAAACAGATACGAGTCTACTTGTGCTCGCAACATCTGGCGGCGACCGACGCTACGTCCAATCTTCGCCCGCACGACCAAGAATTCATCGGGTGCCCACGCCCACCTGCAAAGGGCCACAACGTTCGCCGATACTTCTTCAGCCTTACAATACTTCGGAGCCTTGGCAGTGGCAGTCGCAACTCGGACTACAGTATGGACGAGGCCATTGCAAATTGGGACTCGAGCTTCGGCCCTCATGCAACATTTTCCGTGTCGAGTTTCTTGGTTCTGGCGTACCTGACTTATGTATTGTACCCTCCGGGTGAGTGCTGCTTTCAGCTCACGTCGCTTTTCGAGCTGCAACTGACGCACGCTACTGTAGGTCATGTCCATGGTTCAGCAATGTAGCTTTGGCCTGGCCGACCGCTCTGCGTCCTTCCTTCACAGAACAACGAACAAGTTTTTGCTGACAAAATCAATGCGATACGCAACCAGCGCGCTATTACCCCTACTACTACTTCTACAACCAATAGATCCTCTGGCCTGCATACGACGCCGTCGGACTTCACCATACGACGGTGACGGAGCGCGGTGTCAGCTGGAGTGTGCGGCGGTGCGCCTTCAGTTGGCAGTTGGACTTGGACGCGGGTGCAGCTATCTGTCTGTATGTCGAACGCTCCCACGAAACGCGTGATAACATTTTTCGCAGCTTTTCCGCCAAGTGTACGCGCTCTTCGCAAGCAAGGTCAGGCCCTTCCATTCAGGTGCGTAAAACGGCTACTTAGGCCCGCGAACCTCAGACGAACTTCTGTTCGTCACTCCTCGACCGCACGTCAGCTCCTGGGCCTGGACACGAAGCATGAAGAGGCTATCCCGTCGTCGGACAGGATCTTCCTGTGTTCGGTGCTGCCACCCCGACGAGATGTCCCCAACTTCGCCGCTCTGTACTTGATACCTCGTCGTGCACTCGCAACGCCACCAGAAGTGCGCCGGGCAGCTCCATATCCCGTTGCGCAGGAGTTGGACTAACACTCGCCAGGTCATCCATGAGTCCTTCAATCAACCTTCGCGACTCCACCTCCACCAGCCGTCATGCAGTCGAAATGCGCAACCAAGTCTCTTCATCCGGACTGCGTTCGACCTCCCACTCGGCCCTTAGGCACCATTGGTCAAGATCATCAACTATCGTTGGATGTTGGCTTTCGCCAGCAAACATAATACTTATGCGCAACTGCCGCCAGCCTTCTACCACACGCAAAGCTGAAGTTGCAATGCGGCGTGGTGAAGCCGCGCCAGGCAGGAACACTGCACCTAGGTGCGCTCGTTCGCATAACTCCTTTGCGCATGGACGGCATCTAATGCTGTTTTGTGGAGTAGGAATGAGGCATGCGGCCGCCTTCAGGCGGGGGTTGCTTTGCCTTGGGCGCAGTCCTCCGGAAAATTACAGCAGGGTGCATCGAATAACGCCGGAGCATTTTGCAGTTGATCTGTAGCCTTGTGCGTGCTCAAACCCTGCGCGTGGGCGGTCCTGATGTCGAGACAGAGGACATGCAACTACTTAATACCCACGTCACTCTCGGCCGGGTCGTCGTTCGTCTGCGCAACAGCAAGCCCCGGTTCACAGTATACCCCAGCCTCTGCCAGAATCGCAACGACGACGTCGGACTGGGCGATGGCTCATCATACATGCACTCTCATGATCGCGTCAGTCAGGTCGCATGGCAGGTTCGATCAGGCAGGCATCTATCACGACGGGCATCCTTTGCCTGACTGGGATGCGGTTGTCGCGCCGCGCGATCAACCCCGCGCACAGCAGTGCGGGGCACATTCGCGGGGGGGCGAGACTCGATGCCTTCAATGCGCACACGACGATCCCAAGCGCGTCAAGTGCATATGTACCCGCGCCGCTGCGCACTCGCACGCAAGACGCGACACAGCGATCAGGAACACGCGCGACGCGATGATCATGTGCCCGTGACCGCAGAGTCAGGCCACTCAGCAAGTTGCAACGGGCACAGGTTCACGCTGACCGTTGCTGGTTAAAAGTTCCTGGCCCGACGCGGCGCGGTGATGCCTCCCCTTGCCCCCCGCCCCCGCCCCCCGCCGCTGCGTCATGTTCGGCCACCTCGCAGGCGTTCTCCTCTCTGCGCTCGCGCTCGCCGAGGCGTTCCCCACGGGCCATGTCGCGCGGCAGACGCAGAACGTCACGGGCACGTATGTCACGGACATCGCGCAGTGCCCGCGGCTTGCGAAGCGCGCGCTCAAGACGCGCTCGGTGCATGTACGTCCCTCAGGCTCTTTGTGCATTTGCTTTGCCTATTTGCTAACTTTCGTGTGTTGTGGCGTAGGATGTACGGCCTGACGAGTACGTTGCGTTTACTTTCACGTTCTGGTCATCGAGCATGAAATGTCTGACTTTTTGCTTCGCAGGTTCGAAGTTGTCATGGCCCTCGGGGACAGCATCACGGCCGGTGCCCTGGCAAAGGCGTGTAGTCGTTGTTACGTGCTGCATGTGTTGCCGAGCTCATCAACGCCGCAGGGCATTCAACCCAATATTCTGGAGAGCCTGGCTGAGTGGCGCGGCGTCAGCTACGCGACTGGCGGTGACCCGGGCGCAATGACCATCCCCAACGTGCGTTCCTTTGCTCCTACCATGCCCTATCTTCTTCCTTTGTTGACTTGGAGGGTCTCCGCCTTCAGTTCATCAAGTATTACCGGTCGAAAGCCCTTTTGGGCACGAGCCAGGGCGTCCACGGCATCGAACTTTGCTTCGGTGCGTCTTGCCTCAGTCGGAATCAGAGGAACCTTTTTCGCTCATAATGTATGCGTCTTGCTTGATTGTTTGCCGTAGGTATACTCTGCCCAATTGGTCCTTTCGGCTGGGACTCGCAAGTCGACGGGTTCAACGCCGCGCAGACGGGCGCGCTCGCGTCCAATCTTCTGCACGAAGCCAGAGGTACGGCGACCTTATCCCACCCGTGCAAGTCACCCTCACACAGCATGCATTCCAGACTATCTCGTCCCGCAAGTCAGAGCGGCCGGCATACCCGACACAGCGTTGAAGTACATGAACTTCCAAATCGGTGCGTGTTTGTTGTGCTCCTCCGCTGAATGGGAGAAGGGAGCTGACGCTGCTAAGGGAGCAATGACATTTGCCAGATGTGCATCGGAGGTGCGTCGTCGGCGCCGTTATGCTTAAGCAGGGTTGCTCAGTGCTAATCGCTTATGCTTGGCCAGCGCTGACGTCTACCGCGGCGGATAACTTCGAGGAGGACGTGCGGGACGCGCTCGAATACGTGCGCAAGAACATCCGTGCGTTCCTGCCTTCCTCAACGTCCGCGGCCTTCGGTGGCTGATGGCTGAGGGCGACTCGCCAGCGAATGTGCTCGTCAACGTCGTCGGCGTCATTCCCGTTTCACAAATCTATGGCGTGAGTCCAAGCTGGCTTGTGGCGTGAATCAGGATGTGCTAATAACTCTCCATGCCACATAGTTGACGCTCGACCAGCCCTACTGGTTTGTACTACAACGCTCTCCGCCGCTGACACCGGCTGATGTTGAGCAGCTCGAAGCTTACGCCTGGCCTGCCCCATCTGAATCTCGAGTGCACAGTGCGTCGCTATAAATTTACGCTGGCCACCGTTAATACGACGTCACAGTGTGCCCTTGTGGGAGGTGCCATTGGCAACGCGACTCGCACGCTCATGGATTCCCTTGCGGATCAGTACAGTTAGTGCAGTTTGCTGTTTACAAGAGCACAGGCCGACTTCTGTGTGTAGATGCACGCCTGGTCAAGATCGTCAAGGACTACCAGCGCGCGAACTACAAGACCTTGTATGGCCGCGCGTCAGCGTCCCTGCGGGAATGCTAACTTGTCCGACTTACAGCGCCGCCGTGTACCAGCCCGCTGCGATCCCGCTGTCGTCGTACCCAATTGAAGGTGCGAGGACGTTCCCACGACTGCTGGCTGCTTATCTGACGCCGATGCATGCAGCTCTGAGCGATGCGGACTGCTTCCACCCGAGCGAGATCCTGCATGGCCGCACTGCCGCGGCGCTGTGGAACCGCCTGCCACTGGGCACTGTTGACCGCGCGGAATCCTTCGCGTGGACGGATAAGCCCCTCATCCGGTGTCTTCAAGAAGACGACAGGATCCAGACGCGCGCCCTTGTCGCATGAACTCATGATAATCATGAACGCAAACCTTTATGAGCGTGCGTGCGCGCCTCTCGTGCCGCGGCCAAACTGACTCCTCGACGCAGGGATGTTTGGTTTGGACTTTCACCTTCGTGGAACGGGCTCCTCGGACCCTTTATCTGTGTGCTTTTATCTTCCTTCGACTCCCAATATATATTTGGACCCTCGCGTTGCGTTGTTTTTCACTGTTGCTGTCACGCCAGATTGCAGTTTGGCATTTGAAGAGGATTTGCGTCTCGTGCAATCTGGAGGCCAGGGACCGCTGACTCGATCGTGACTAGAGGAGTCCTGCCGCGAAGCACATTCCCTCGACGTGGCTGTTTCATTCCTTCATTTCCGCGGACTCGCACGGGCACGCAAGATGTTCAGGAGCAGCGCAAGAGTAGCCGGCGCCGTGCACGTTGCACGGCGGCAGCAAACGGTGACGATTCGAAGCGGAAAGCTATCTACCAAAGCGGGGGCAGCGAGACGGGCGAGACAGCGGACAGGTCGTTACAGCAACGGAGAGCACAGCGACGAAAGAGGAGGGGTAACGCCTCGAGGCAACCCCTGGCCTGGCACACGAAGGCCATTGTCCATGGGCTGCACTGAGGATGCGGTGGTGGTACACAAAGCGGGGAGACGGACAAAGCGGGTTGAAGGGGGTGAGCGGGGAGAGCACGAGTTTGGGTCACATCGAGGGGGGAGGGGGTGCGGAAGAGCGGGGGATGGAGAGCGTGGGAGGAGAATTACAGAACGCACGACAATATTAGCGATTAGCTCGAAGAACAGAAAGCGGGGGCGAGTCTATGTCCAAACAGGAAGTGGGCGGTGGCGGAAGGTATCAAGTCCACCGAATGGTTGCTCATCTGAGCAACAAGGTGGGATCGACGCTGGGCATCGGCTCGGGCGCTTCAAAGAAGCCGTGCCGCATGAAGCCCGCGTCGTCGTCCTCGATTACGAGGAGCCCCGCGAGCCTCATTTCGGGAACGGCGGGTGTTGGGGGCGGCTGGAGCTTGGGCACGACGCATCCAACTCGCTGCATGAGCTTAGCGACGGTCTCCCGCTCTCTGGCGGCGGCGGCGTCATCCTTCCAAAAGGATAATGCGTGGGTGGCGCTAGGCAGCAGGTGCGTCGCCGTCTCCGCGTCATGCTTCACCAGTAGCCGCGCTGCCGTCTCGATAAGATGAGGTGCCCATGGCAGGCGCCCCTCGAGGTCGGTGGTGGGTACGTTACCGGCCTCAACAATCACCGACTTAGCGGCATCGCAGATCATGTTGATCTGCTCCGTCTCGTCGTCCGCGTCGACCTCCGTCTCCTCGTTCTGCACGGCCTCACATCCATCATATAGGTGTATGCGCGGCTTGTGCAGCATAGCCCGAGCATGCTGCCCCATAAGATAGAGATTGACCTTGTTGAAGTTGCTGGACGTGGTGGTGGCGGCGTCGGACAAGCCCTTCAGGAAACTGCAGATGCGATCGTTGAAGCCCATCGCCTGCTGGTGCGACATAACGAAGATGGACGACGTCTCGGCCATGACGTCGCCCAGAATCCGAATGAACTTGAAAACCTCGCAGTGGACGACGTACTTGTCGTTGTCGCCGGGCAAGACGTCGGGCAGCGCGGTATTGAAGTCGCAGTTTCGGAGCGAGCACGGGCGACCAGAGATGAACGACGTCCACCTGAGATCTCATTTAGCTCACATTCTCAAGTGAGACGAGACGGCTCAAACTCACCGATCAAGGAGAACGCTGTTGTGGAGGGCCCACCTGCGCCGGTTGACGTCCGCCACACCGAGCGCACTGCGGCGGGACTCCCGGTGAAGGCCCAGAGATACGGCGAGTCGCACGCAATCTCCAGCAAGACGCCACACCTTCTCGGGGTCTCCGCGCGTCGTGAACAAGTACTGCGCCTGCAGTAGCATCGCCTCGAGAGCGTCGATATCGGCCTTGACACCGAGGGTGTCGCGCTGCCTAGACACATGCTGCGCCAAATTGAAGTAGACTTCGGCAATGCTCTTGCTCCCTGTGTTCGGAAAGTGCAAGAAGCTGACAGCACAAGCGAAGAGGAGCAGTGGGGACTGGGGGTCGCGACGGCAAAGTCGTTCAAGTACGGCCGGCGTGGCGAACCTGAACTCGTGCACGACCTTGTCGCAGTACCAGTTGATGGCCGTGGCCATCTGATCCGGGTCGAGGAGCTCGGCGTACGAGGGGTCGAGGGCGACCTGCGGCGCGTCGTAGCCACCCGGAGACAGAATATCGATGTTCATGGCTGTCGACTCGTCCTGCGTGTACGACGCTATCGCGGATGGCCCGGCAAAGTAGCCGTCCGCGGTAATGACGAAAGACGTGGAGATGGGGGCCTTGTCGTCTGCGAATGTTCAGCGATTGGGCCCCTTCAAAGCCAAGCACGACGTACCTTTAGTTTGGATCGTCGAATTGGCTAACGCAGCCTCGAACTCTTGCAAGAGTCCACGCATGCGTGCCGTCAGCTCAGGGAGCGTTTTGCCGCTGAAGATGGTCAGTAAGCGTGCCGGGGAGAACAAGGCTGCGAGGTTTCTCACCCTTGCATCAAGACGGACACCAAGCCAGGGACGGGCTGCGCATCCTTGGAGTACTCACACTGATGACCGGTCAGCTTGCACTGGCTGCAGCCCGGTCGGAGGTGGTCGCATTTCGACTTGCGGGTGCGACATCCCTCGCAGCTGACGATCTTGGACTTCCGTCTAATGGCATGTTAGCTGTGGCAACAATAGAAATGCACAAACTCACTGGACTTTGCGCTTCGGCGCGTCCTCGTCAGCGTTCTTGCCGCGCTTGCGCTTCGTCCCAGCCTGGCCCTTCGTTTCAGCATCGGCGCTCCCCTCGGCACTCGTACTCGGCGGGCTGCACAAGCGCGGCGGCGGCGATCGACGCGATCAGTCACGGTGCCCAAGTCAGGGAACTGAGACCGAATGTGCTTACGTCTCGGAGGCGGCCTGCAGCACCGCAGGTGTGGCGGGGTCGGCTTTGGTCTTGCGGCGACGGACGACGGGAACTTGCGACATGGTGGACGGCGCGGACAGCAGGTGAGGGGGGCAGATAAAGGATGCGGGGACTTTATACGGACGCTAGTCGAAGGCGGTTCGGCATTACCTGTATATAAACAAGCTCGCTGTTTCCACGTTGTCATTCAATAGCATAACGCGTCACAGACTTAGGGATTCGCCGAGAGCAGGCGCCTTTGAAATCACGCGGCAGCAAATGCGCCAGGAACGCGTGAACAGGTATGGCGAAGCTCAGCACACATCCTTTCCGTTGGGCACATGGCTCCCGGAAGATCCCAGAACAACCCTCGTTCTACTGCCCCAGATATGCCAAGCATGCGAAATCGTCCGCACGCGTCACCGGATCGTTCTTGACAAACACAAAGTGATGGGCTTGGATCTCGGGATTATGCAGCTCCTCCGGGATCATCACGGCAGTGCTATCGGACATCCGCCTGCAAGTCGTCAGGCACCGACAGACGCCAACGTATGCAGCGCACGATGTGCCCCAACGACTCCGAGCGAGCCTGAGCTGTGAGATTGCCTACAAGCTAGGCGAGCCGAGATGATAGAAGCCCCTAACGGGTGATTGTAACGGCAGGACAGGGCGGAGCAGCTGAGGTTCGTTGATCAAGGATAACTACTTGTTTGTTATCTCTCGTTGTAACAGTCAACCATGACTCGTTCGCAAACCACCGAGAAGCACCGAGACTGTTAATCTAGAACGCCGTAGATGTGGCATTGTCCTAGTGAGCAGAGGAGGTGAGGATACCTGAATCGGGCACTTACCATCAAGCATCCAGGGCGCCTATGTTCCAATGCACGGCGGACCTCGGCGATTCGGCAACCATCCCGGTCATATCCCACTTCTGGGACTGTTCGAGTCCTTCCATGCAGCGGCCGCCGCACAGGCAGCTTGTCCAGAGCACCTACGAGCTAATTCCTACTCGAAGATCAACGCGGCGAGCAGAGAACGCAACGCCTGCGTCTGCGGAATTCTGTGCAGATTTCATGGCCTGGGGAGCGCCAACACGGTGTCATGCACAAACCATAGAGTTGTACAAGATCTCGGGGATTACATATCCTGTACATAATCATGCAAGATCTCGCCCCGGCTACTTATAGTCCTATATTTGCGCTGAATGGCTGTATGAGCTCAACGCGAACGCAGATCCCGAGAGCACTGGTGTCGTTCAACGGCGCTGGAATGGGGAAGCACGAGGCTCCGATGAGAACCATGGCTCCGACACTATCTAAGCGAGTTTGCATGGGACTTCGTTCCTGTCACTCGTCGTGCTGCACCTGCCTGCCGCCCTGCTCGCACTCGTGATAGCTCTGAGCTCAGATCTCAGATCTCCTTTGTGGCTAATTACCTCAGAGCAGCCCCCAGGGCTTCCGGTCTGCTGGCGGCACAGCAATGGGAACGCTGCGGCAGTATTGCAGAATAATCGGGGCGATCCGCTCACTTTTTCGGTCCGGAAGTGGAACGGACGAAATACTATTAACCTGCATGCATCCCGTTTTGGTTATGGGCGCGACTTGGGCGCGACTGCATCCGCTGCGCTGGCGCACTTCTCACAATTGAGATCCGGCACGTGGAATGCATGGGTCACATCGACGAAAAAAGCCTCAATGATCTCGTAGACATCTCGTATTTGCTACGCAGCTCAGTCCTCCGAGATTCCAGGCATAGTAGAGCGGCATCGGTATTCTGCAATTATCGAGACACCCCATGCGATGGAGCTCTAGACTCCATCATATCAACTTCATCAGCATGGTGTCAGTTCTGCCAGTCGCAGTCTGCACCACTGCGGAGTCGGCGGCAGCAGGACGCGCTGTAGCAAACGCCGACGGCTCGGCACAGCGTCTGCAAACGCCATCCCGGCGGAGTGCCGCCAATCACGCGTCATCATCTGGGAAATGAAACGATGAATGCCTGTTGCAGGCCTGTTGTCATGTGAGCAGCGGGAAGGGCGCAGAATGAACGCCCACGAAGTGCAGCATACTCGCGATCGCGGCGTGTCGAGTACTGCATCCAGTTCACAGGAGCCGGAGACCGACACGGGTGACGCGGTCGGGTACTGCAGGATTGGTTCAGACGAAATGATAAATTCGTCTCGGTGCACAGAATAAGTGCCCGAATGAGGTCCGATGGTGTTGTTCATCCTCCGAGTCTTTCGCAAAGCCAAGGCGCTGATGAACGTTTGAGCTCTGTTAGGTACGTATGTAGGTAAACTTACCTTTACCTTCAATGTACCCGCATTATCATCACACAATTCCGGTTGTGCTTCCCGACGCCAGGATGTTGTGGCGTACCGCTCTGAGTAGTAAAGACGGAGGATTGTAGAAGTGTCAGAATCCAGAAGTAAGTCGACGGCTACGACAGCGAGCGAGAGCAACCGAACTGCAGGGAATTGGGACAAGGAGAATTCGCAGTTGCGTGGTGTGGAGACTCTCTCTGCCTTTGTCCAGGTCCTGGTCTCCCGAGATTTAATTGCGACGACAGCATGATTCACTGATTGTTGTGTGCAAAAACGTACGGCTTTACGTTCTTTAATGCGGCAAGCGTGTGCTTCGGAAGCCAGCGAATTGACACTGCCAAAACCTTCTGCTGGACAGGTACACCACCACGAAGTTGCCGACTAGATGCCCGAGAAGCGCTCCCTTCGTCGACAGTGAATGAGTAGCCCAGAATCGTCCCGCAGAACCTGGCTGGAGCTTGGAGCCTGAGTGCCATGAGGCAAGAAACAGCGCGGCATTCCCGCTATAGACTGCCAACGGGCGCAGCGGAGTGCTTCCAAAAATGCACACAAATGCAAACGAGACAGCGGTGAAGAATGGAAACTGCTATCGCTCTCCGGTTTTAGGATGCAGCGCTGCCACAGTACCACGCCTGTTTCGTTGTAGATGCGGCGGCAAAGATAGGTGCCCGGAGTATAGGAAACATGGCGGATGTAGGACGACGACGAGTACAATGCAGTAAGGTACGTCTGGTGACGGCTAGTCTGAGGCTGACCGAACTGCGAAGAGCGCGAAAATCGAAGCAATGCCAGACCCGATGTCAAAGTCCTTCGAGGAATACAGAAGCTGGCGCAGGTTATCGCGAGTCCCATGGCATCCATAAACACAATGTAGCTGCTTGTGATGAAGTCGAGCGAAGAATGGTACGCGGCCGGTTGCGGCCGCAACTCAGCGCTCAGCTTCCTTCCGCCACAGAGTTTTCCCTGCGCTCCCAAGGACCGTGCATGCCGCAGCCACTACCGCCCACCTTTATTTTTGCCTTTGAATGCGATAACGATTTAGGATCTATGCCTTTCGATGCATTCTGCCAGTACTCTTCCTCGCTCTAGGGCTTGACCGGCTGACGGCCCCTCCACCACGACAATGTTGCTTGCTGTAGCCGCTATCAGCTCACTCGAAGTGACAGCTGCCCTCGGCAAGCCAGTGCTTTTTACCGACGGCCTCAAGACGCCGCTCAAGAAGCTGGACACACTCTGGCGTGCGCCGACGGTCTCGCGCTCGTCCGTGGCCGTCCCGCAGCTCTGCAAGGACCACGCAAAGGACGCCGGTTGCAACGTCAACAAAGTTGTCGCGCGTCACGTGCAGTACAACGATTGCACCCAGTCCTGGGTGCTCTGCAAGTCAGTGAGTAGTTTTGATGAATTCTGTACTGAATACTAAGCATTGCATTCGCCTTCTAGGTGTGGCGAATCCAACATGAGGTAAACTATGCTGTGATGAATGCTATTGAAGCTGTATTCACCACGTCTATTCCAGCCTCGACACCATTGAAGCCCGCTTTGCCCGCGTCCCCGTCGGCATCCGCAGCTATGTCGGTGGTGTTCTCGCACAGAGCGCTTCCGGTAAGCAATGCACAAGAATGCGGCCGCGAAGCTTTTCTGACGCCCGTCCGCTAGGCTGCTCTGCGGCCAACTACAACAGCCAGTTCATTCGCTTTAAGGGTGATTGCGGCATGTCATGAGTAAACCCGCCGAATTCAATCCGAAGTCTCGATTGCTGAATCCACCGCGCAGCGTGTTCTTGCACGAATACGGACACTCCGTCGACAAGGGCGTGAGTAACTCGCAGCCGTTCAAAGACGCCGTCGCTCAGGACTCCTGCATACCGGACAACTACTCGAACGCGTCGTACACCGAGGACTGGACGCAGAACAACGTCTGCCTTACATATACCAACTACGTGCGTCCCGCCACCTGTACGGGAACCATTCCTGGCGTCGCTGCCCCGTTAGTTCGAAGCGCTGAAGAACGTCGCACAAAGGGACCTGTCGTGCATGCACCGCCAGATACAGCTCCTCCGCAGCGACGGCCGCATCGCCCGGTCTCAGGCCGCGAGCAAGTGCCTCGCTGACAAGCGTCGCTATCTACTGTACGTGAAATCTAGGTCTTGTGATTCCGATTTCGCGAGTCCTGAGATTTCCACAGGCGGAAGCGCGACTTGGATGGATACCGCGCGTCGTTCAAGTACGTCAAATGGTGTTCTTTCAATGGGACGACCAGCGCGACCGAGGAAGACAAGTTGCTCGAGGCGGTGGATGCTGTTCGTGCCCGCGTCTCAGCCCAAACATCCTCTCATCCACTACCCCTTGTATATCCTGTACCGTGTTGTCTGTCCTGCTAGGCAGTCAGGCGACGATAGTGTATGGCATGAGGCGTTGTCTGCACAATTCTGTTCGTGAGGCCGAAATCACAATTGACTGCGAGCGATCGTGTCCAAGTTGGAGTCGGATTGTCAATGCATGGACGTCACGACGCGCACTCGATCTTCCAGCCAGTGTCGTGTCCGAGGTGCAACTGCGGATAATCCCGGAGTGCCCCTAGGTCGGGTGTAACGTGGGCGAGCACCTGAGCACTCCGGCCCATTCGGATCGTATCGTGGCTCAACACTGCTGACGTACCTAAGTACTGAGGCGGAAATCTCGCCCAATGTCGTTTCCCCGGCCGGGAGCGAAACCAACGGGGGGGCAGCGTGAGATCCCGAATTTCGCCGGGCCGATAGAAGATAGAAGCCGCGCGCTCGGCCGCGTCCGATCGCTCCGCGTGGCCAACTGAGCTCTCACCTCAGCTCGGTGGATGGGCCCCCCAGCGGCAGCCAGTAGTCGTGCTGCCGCGTGGGGGCTCATTTACGCGCTCCCACGGCCACGCTTGACTGCGCCCGGGCGGCGGAGGAGGTTATCCTGGGCTGGAATAAATAATTTGGGTGATTTGGGTGTCACGGATGTCGGAAGCTCGGAAGAGAGGCCCGCCGCGGATGCAACTGCCAACTGCCGTCCCCACCCCCTTGCCACTGGGACACGGGCCACGCGGTCTGCGGCTGGCCAGGGCGCGGAGAGTTCCAGCACGGATGATGATGAGGCACACAAGCCTCAGTGGTCGTTCAATGCAAGCGTTCGAGTCGGGACCCCTGGCATCCGAGTCGACCAGCTGGCGTACAACCCGACGGCGTGTTGCAGAATCTAGCGCACGGGCCTGCCCGGTTCATCGTGCACGCACGAGCCTGACGATTTCGGTCGCCCTCCTGCATCCACTGCAATGATCCTTCAAGTTGGCAAGCAAACACTGGCGCGAAACACCGGTACCGTCCCTGCTAGGGGCGTGGCACCCAGCATCGTACCCCGCAGTGAGACGGCTATGCGGCACGGACTTCCCCTTGTGGGCTGTCCCGGCAGGGTTCACAAAGCTTCCTCCGAAGGTCATGAAGAATCGATCTCAGCGCTGCTCGTCTGGAATAATGTAAAGTGTACCCGCGGCCGTAGCGGTGCTTTCATGACAGTCGACCTTCTTCCGGCTGAGACGGTTGGATGTGCTGGGCTGTACGCCTGAACGGCGTCTGGTGAGCAAACCGGCGCTTCCTGCAAGATGATCGTCATCTTCATTGAACGAGTAACGGGTGAGAGCTCATCGACGGTACACTCACCGTGGCCCATATCGTACCGACTAGTAATTGATCGTGAGTTGGGCTCGGCGAAGACACAGTATATTCCCTCGCAGTCGTGGACGTGGCTGCTGCTGACGGCGTGAGTTGTAGGAGTCAGATCTTCCTTCCCCACCCTCCCGCTGCCAGCGGATTACCTGAGCTCGAGCGTATTCCCATTGCAACTGCCCTCCTCTCCCTGTGCGTCTATACCCAAGAAGACTGCATCTCACACCGTCCGAGTCGGGTCAGGCCATTGACAATGGCGCTGCGGAGGTGGGCACCGTGACAGTTTGCCATGAGGTTCCTCGCTCGAACTTAGCGCAGCTGCCAGTGACTCGGAGGGCGTCGTTCCGATTATTCGCGACAGCGGCGTAGCCTACCCCCCCATTGTTGAAGGGGAGCCTGAGGGACAGCAGTCGAAGGAATCGGGCCGCGTATTTATAAAGGCGCGGCATCTGAGAATCTGAGATCTGAAACGTCGCCTCCCCGGCTCCTCGGAGAAGAACGACTGGCATGATATATGTTCGCCGTGGATTAACTGAAGGCCGTGCATAGGTATAGGTACCGTGACAATCTGACAGGACACTGGACAGGAGAGAGGTGCGGGTTTCTGGTTGAGCAAACAAGGACCAGGGTGATAGCAGTTCTACTGTAGTTACTTAGCTGCTTACCATCAATTTCAAAGCGCTGAATGGCGATCGAAAAACTCGGAGACTTGCAGTGCTGTCAGTGTGACACCATCTACAGTAACTCGCATTACAGTTTTATGATACAGTATAGCAATCTCACTGGCTGTGTAACCGCTCAAAGTCTTTACTGAATAATATTGATCTTCACTATGATGTTGAAAGACAAAGTCTGCACTGGCAGCAAGGGATGAGACCAAAAGAACCGTCGGAAACTCACAAGAGAGCCTGGGGAGTTCGAGCACTGGTTATCTGAAATTGATAGCAGGGCTTTCTGGGACGGTTGAACGGCCTTTGTCTCGATCCACGTTGGTGAGGTGCATCCGAGTCCGAGTCGGAGTGCGGCCCGGAGACATACATCCTCAGCTCCGCGGGATGGACATTAGATTTGCTTTCATTAATACAATAGACGAAATTGCACAGTAGCAATTTGTACGGCATCGTGCACGCGTACGAGCTCACACGAGCGAGCGATCAAGAAATGAATTTGTTCAATATTATATATTTTATTGCGTGGTGTCGATCGATGGCTGAGCGCGTGGGAAAGCATGACACGCCGTCGTCAGATCTCAGATTCAAAAGGGCCGACTGGCCCGGGCCGCTTGAGCAGCTGTATTTTTCTCCCCTCAGCCTGCATCTTCGGCTTCGAGCCACACGTTCACGACATGGGCACGGACGACGAGCAAGAACCAATTGACGACGAGCAGGGCACAGACGACGAGCAAGAACCAATTCGTGTATTCAAACGACTAGGCTGGACGAGGCGATGACAAGGACGGGGAAAACGGTGAGCAAAACACAGGCGGGCGGCGAAGAGGAAGGGTCATGGACGTTGGAAAGGACGGGTCATGCATCATGGCGACAGGCATCGGCGTTGGCGTTGAGCGATGTGTCTGTGGGTGCCATCGATGCCAGCGTCAGAGGCGGCGGCATCGCGCCAGGAAGCGGGCAATCTACACCATCGCACCGCAGGTCAGCAGCAGTATCGGCGAGCTCGAGACCAGACTACTCACGATTGCCGCCTCCTCGTACACGGCCGCGACGTCTTCCGGGGCGTCGTAGTCCTCGTCGAGGACCAGCTCACGGTGGGGTGCGGCGGTCGTCGGCGCAGCTGGTGCGGCCGACGTAGAATAAGATGTGTTAGATGGGGTCGCCGCGGAGGACGACTCCCAATCGATGTCAGACGACGCGGCACTGTTGTGCCCGTCGTCGTCGTTCGACTCGGTGTCCGAGTCGTGCTCGCTGCCGGCTTCGTCGCCCAAGCCGGAGTAATATTCCTCCTCGTCTGGCGACTCCAGCGCCGCGTCTTGTTCTACGGGTTTCAGCATCTGCGCCAAAGACCTGTCAGCCATGCCTGCACCACGACCGTACGAGCACCACGACGACTCACGTAGAATTCGGCCTGGCTGGCCGGGGCGAACGGGGTTGCGACAACCCACTCATATTTCTGGCCGCCGTTGTACAGCGGGCCGGGCTCGTATCGGGCGTCTGGGGGGAGCGAGAGTTAGGCGGGCGCGCAGGCAGCTGCAGTGGGGCAGGGTACGTACGGTCCTCCACGCTGAGGATCCATGTCTGGAATGACGCGCCGACAAAGAAGAACCTCTTGCTCCCAGTGCTAGTTGAGGCGTGCAGTACGCTGCTGGGCGGCGCGGCGACGACGCGCATGGAGCCATCGTCCATGAGCATGTACCAGGTCGTAAGCGGCGACGGCGGCGAGTTGAGGAACGATATCCGCGTAAGAAAGACGTTGGGCTTCATCGTGGGCGGAAGGGATGCGTTCCAGCTCCGACCCAACACGCGTTTTTATCCGGCCAGCCTGCACCACGCTTTGGTCAGCCTCGGCTAGCTGCTTGGCAACGTGCTGTGCGTCCACGAGCCCCTGATGCTGCGCAATTTAATATCCCCGTCGCTTGCGCCCCCTCCAACCGTGGTGCGCCCATACGATAGGCTGGCACGGCGCCCTCAAGGACTATTGTACGTATACGGCAGTGGCGCCGGACGCGCTGCGCATCAAGAGACAATGCAGCCTGAGGCTGGAGCCAGACAATAGCGAGCACGGACATCATCTCAATTGTGAGCGGGACTCTAGCGACGTGTACAGGGGCTCATGGACATGTTAGAGTGATGCATAACTACAGTACGACAACCGTGGAGAGATCAAGGGCTTCCTCGGCGACAAGTCCTCGTCGTCGCCGGCGCTGGCACTAGGAGCGCTACCAAAGGTCAGCAACAGAGACAGTGCGCCAGGTACCAGCCCAAACTGACCGAGCCTTCAACTTGCGCGCAGTCAGAGTCCATATCCATCGGGTCGTCCTGCGGCTCGACGGCATCGTAATCCTCGTCGAGGACGAGCTCGCGGCGGGGCTCGGCAGACATCGAGTTTGATGTAGATGCCGCGGGCGACGGCTCCCGTTGGTTCTTGGACTGCTCGTGCCCGCCCTGCTGCTCCGGGTGCCGCTCGTGCACCTCTTCGTCGTCCGTGTAGTAATCCTCCTCCTCCTCGCGCGGCGCATCTTGCTCGACGGGACGCGGCACCTGCGCCAGAATCAATAACCAAATGTCAGCACCAGCACAAATCCTCCACTGCTCACAGCCGCCAACAACTCACATATACGGGTCCCTGCTGCAGCGGAACCGTCGTAGCGACCCACTCAAACTTCTGCCAACCGCGCTGAACAGGCGCGGGCGGCTGATGCTCATCTGCATGTGGCGTCAGCTCCCTTGGGCGATGGAGGACACAAGCACGTACAACCCGGAACAGCCGCCACGCATTCATCGATGGGCGCCGCCCAGCACAGCCGGCCGTCATTGCAGGGAAGCGAGTGCGAGTCTCGCGCGCGCCGGGGGAGCAGTCTGACAGCGCGGAAGGACCCGTCGGTCTGCTGGACGTATGGCTCGCCTTGGGCCTTGGGAGGCGTGGGTGAGTTGCTCGAGGCGGCGTCACGGTTGGACATTGCAAGATGGTGTTGGTGTTAATCGGGGGCTGCAGAGATGGTTGCAAGAGGGAGGGGGCACGCTCCGAGCAAACGCGCGCTTTGACCTACCCAGCGCGTCCAAGCGTGGTGCGCCGCGGCCGGCCCACGCACCACGAATCCACGGTCGACTTCATGATCAGGTATGCTGTTCCAGCCGCTTATTACAAACCCACGGACTTCTGATCGTTGGATTGCAGTATAGCGGGGCGCGTTCGAAAATCGACACAACCTGTCTGCACAAAAGGGGCCCGTGCATGCGGTAGAAAAGCGAGAGCATATTATTGGTGGCAAGCGACTATCATAACGGGGGATAACAGCAAAAAGGACAAGGCAAGAGACGAGGCCCGCTCGCGCGCTTCGAGGTGCGTACAGCAACTCTATGTTATCGATGCAAGGCAGTCAGCGCCGCCGCCGCGCGTCGAAACCGATGATGACTAGTACTGACCGATTACATCTCGTCGTCGGCGAAGTAGGCCTCTTCGTCGTCGTCGTCCTCCTCGACTGCGAAGAGAGCGGGCGCTGCCTCCGCGTTCAAGTTTGCTTCGGTTGTGGTGGTCGCCCGGGCTGGAGCACCCCAGTCCGGCGCGCGGTCTTCGCCGTCGTCGCTGGCGTCCAGCTCGCGCGACTCCACGCCCGAATCAGGCGTGACCCGGTACAGCTCCTGCGTCCGACGCACCGTCAGCACACGCACGATGAGTTCAGAGTTTTCAGCGGAGCACTCACGTAGCGCGGGTGGTAGTGCCCAGGACGGACGTAGTGCCACAGCAGCACGTACTCGCGCCGCGTGCCGTCGACGACCTCGTGGAAGAATTCCGGCCAGCCTGCACAACGCACAGTACGTGAGTCTTTGTCCCGGACATACAACGTCGCTTATCATAAGTATAACTTACCAGGAAAGACTGGCAGCCCGGGCGCGGTAGGAGCAGCTTGCTGGCCTGGCACGGGCGACGACGGCGGCGTCGTAGCAGGCGTCGACGGCGCGGGCGTGGCGGGGGGAGAGAATACGTCATGGTCAAAGAACGTGGGTGACGTCGGCGTCGTCGGCAAGTCCAGATTGCCAGGAGTGAGTCCGGTGCAGATGACGAGCCGTCTGGGGAGAGGCTTGATGGGCCGCCGGGACCCATCCGCCATCTGTACAACGGCGCGTCCTGAAGGCGTGGCCATGGAGATGCAGAGGGAATGCGAGTGTGTTCAGGTGTGTTCGTGGTCGGGACAAGGAGAGAAGTGCTGTTGTTTTGAGCTCCGCTGCAATGCGCGTTTTATGGTGCCGGCGCCGGCCTGCACCACGTGCTCAAGATATCTCGAAACACCCGACGGTAACGCAAAGCTTCAAGCGTCTCGACTCTCGACGCTTGCAGGATCTGGAATCGTTCAGGTGGAACATCCGGTTTGCTGGTGCGATAATCGTCGCAAGAAAAACGTAGTAGACCTCAGAGCGACGTTTGATTCAGCGACCCCTCTTCCGGCGGTGCGGCGGGGTCGCTGTATAGCCCAAAAACGTCATAAAGGCGTATCGGTACCTTCATGTAAGATATCAGAAGAATATAATTGATACTCAGAGAAGGGATTTTCCTGTTTTTATGACAAAATGAGCGCGATATCGTTCTCTCACGCGCCGTTGTCCTTCTGGAAGAGGTGGTACAGATTTTTGCTCGTAAAAATGCTGAGGTTTGAAGTCAGAGAGCGGTGGTAACTTACGGGATATTTAAATTAAAGTAAAATGACGAATAAGTACTGCAGTTGAACTTACTTAGCAATTTGCGGCAATCGATTGGCTCGGACCGTGGGACCGAAGAGCCGTGTGAATAAATGGCCCACCATCTGCCCACCATCTCTTACAGGCCTCTCAGCTCCGCTGCACCTCGTTCTTATCCTTCGCCCCAGCCACAACGCACCGCAGGATCTGCGAAACACCATTCTATTGCAGAAATTTGGGGCAAGGGGCGGCGAGAGCAGACAAGACGTTTCAATACTGACAAAGGGGCGTGGGGCTCGTTCACAAACTCGTGGTATCATCCGCTGCGTACAGAACGCGAGGGTATGAGTCTAGAGGTGCGTATCCTACGAATATTCAATAAGAGATCGACAGGTTGCGGTCGGCATTAACTCACATTCTGCACCTCGTCGTGCGCGGCTTCCTCCTCTTCCCCCGCGGCCGCGGCATCACTGGTGGAAGAAACGCTAGACGGCGCAGTAGCTGCCGTCGTGGTAAAGGTGGTTTCGGTTTTTGGGATCGCCACGGTGGACGCATCCCAGGATGTTGCGGGTGACGTCCCATCGCCGATGACAATGTCGGCGTCGGCGTCGTCTTCGTCGATGGCGTTGGCCTTTGCAGTGTCCAGTGCTATAAGCCTTTGCGATCCCAGGGCCGAATCCGGCTTTACGAGGACCAGCTCCTGCGTCAAGGCGGTTCAGCACCAATCATCAAAACATTCGAATCTCGCGCGCGGCACTCACATAGTAGACGATGGTATACATCGACAACGGGCAGACTGCGTACGCGGGCCACCAGATATACATGTCGTCGCCGTGCTGAACTACTGGCGCTGGCCTGGACATCCGACTCTCCTCGACTGCAGCGTCACGGTCAGCATTCCGTTCATCGAGTACTGGCACCGGGAACCAGCCAACGTACACTCTTTCTGCGGTATAACGCAGTATTGCGGCGGCACCATGGGAAGGAACCACCCGGTGCTTGCGCGCGCTCGCCGGGGCGGGAGGCGCAGAGCGCGCACGCCGCTGTCGGTGAGGCAGAAGGCGATCTTGATCGGCGTGGCATGCTCGCACGGCATGAGCGACAGGCACCTGGCGCCGAGCGGGCACGGCATCGCGCGCGCGTCGTCCGCGTCGCTGTGCGCGAACCCGCCACCGAGCGGGCACGGCAGCGCCGGGCAGGTGCTGCCGTACAGCGGACACGGTGGCCTCATCGGGAACACGGCGGGCTGGAGCGGAGAGGTGTTGGTAGTGTTGGGAAAGGACATGAAGAGCGTAATGTGCGTGATGTGTGGAGGGAACGGAAAGACGTGGTGGTTGAGTTTCACGGTCCGCTGCGCGGGCGCGTTGTACGCTTCCTGATCATAACCGGCAACAACCGCTTCCTTTCCAGTATGTGGCGTCCAATGCTGAATGTAGTCCACTCATCGAATGTCTTCTTGTGACCTTCCCACCGTAGGCAGGACAGCGATTCAGAAAGTGCTATGCAGGCGTTTACGCCAGCGTCCTCAACGCCAACGAAAGGATTATACGATTCATTGTCGAAGTGAACTTTCTTCAAGGCTCGATCGCAAGATTCGGGGAGCGCAGCGGTGTTTGACCCGGAGCAGGTCACGTGGCCACGTTGCGAGGTCACGTGCCCTCATGTTTGTCACGCTCTTTAGGGCGAATCGAGCGTATCAGCTGGAGATGCTGAGCACAGGAACTTCTCTGAGGAATGGCAGGAAATCAGTGTTTGCATACGAGGAGCCATCCCTCCATATTCTTTCCTAGCCAAGTTCCTGTCAGCGATCGTGACGCGCACATCGACATTGACACAGACAAAAACAAGCAGCACTCGCAGTGGAAGCACTCGCAGACATACTACCAGCTTTGGGTCCGTTCCAAACAACTTCAGCGCTCTGATAGGAAGTTGATTGCATGGGCCGACACTGGCAGTACCAGTGACAAATCCGAGTTTCAAACTTCCAGCCTGAATCTCGCGCGGTTTTTCGGAGAAGTTGAAGCACTCACTGGCAGTATTCGCGGCTCCGTCGCAAGACTGCGACAATGTACGTCCCGTCCGGAGTTCCGTTACAGGAGGATCCGCATCGGGCAAGCTCCTAGTCTCACCCACGCGATCGGTTGGCGATCAGTCCATCCTCCTCGAAAGGAACGGCGCATCCGCTTCCCGTCAACCTGCGGGCCAAGAGTCTCACCAACTACCGCGCCTCTGCCCTACAAAAGCGGGGCATGTAGGACTGAATTTCTCCATCCTCGCTGATAACCTCTCAATCGCTCTACACGCCTCAGATCCATCTAGAAGTCGATCTCCACCATCAAACATGTTCGTCAACCTCCGTACTGTCGCCCTCACCCTGGTCGTCGCCGTCGCCGCCGTCCGCGCAGTCGATAGCCCGACCGAACCAGCAACAAACGGGACGTCCGTTGACACGCCCTCCATGGCGGGCAACGGGACGTCTCCCGACAGCTCTTCCATGGCGGGCAACGGGACGTCTCCCGACACCTCTTCCATGGCAGCCAACGGGACGTCTCCCGACACTCCCTCAAGTTCTACGCCGTCCAACGGGACGTCGACCAACGCAGACGCGCCGCAGCCGTCCAACGGGCCCACGGGCTCAAACAGCCGGCGCGCGCTCCAGGCCTGCGAGTGGTCCTGCCCGCCGCGCGGCACAGTCGAGTTCGACATGGAAGGCGCCTTCACGTGCACCTACGCCGACGGTGTGACCTGCACGTACCAAAAGGTGCGCTCCGCCTCCGAGTCCCCCCGCACGCATCGTATAAGTAGCTGACTGTACCCCTTCAACCTTCAGACCACCGGCGTGTTGACTCTCACCGGCAGCGCTGCGGCGGGCGGCGAGTCAGAGTCGGCGTGCCCGAACGCCGCGACGGCGCTCACCGCCGGCTGCGTCCCCGGCCAGGCGACGAACGGCGGCCTGCTCCGCCGGGTACGCCGCGCGCGCACGTCGCGCCGCACCAGCCGCGACATTCAGCGCGAGGCTCTCGCCAGGCGAAACATGCTGTGATCGTAGAATTCAGTGTCAAACCCGGCTCATTCGCGGCCTGTTGTCAACATTATTGATACCCCATAGTAAACCATATTAATATACCGTGCAATCCCCTCTCGAACCCTGGATGCTTTGCTCTTTGGACCTCTGACTGCGTACCTACACATTATCCCTTATTTTGTGGACAGACCTACTCGTAACTCAAACGCAAGTACGAGAACTCATCCGCTCGAGACACGATGACCACTGGCTGCCGCGTGCAACGCGCCGAGCACTTGAATCTCTCTCTTGAGACCGGACGTTCTCCAACCAGAATGCCGCAGCGCGAGGTCCAGGTCGGAAAAGGGAAAGTCGTAAAACGATCATGCGATTAGCGGCACCGCGAAAAGGCGTATTAATGTACTTGCGAAGGTAAAAGGCGTCGTATCATCATTATCGCAGGCCGCAGCGCAAGCAAAGTCAGCACAAAAAACCAGGCAGTGTAATTGCAAGCAGACAAATCAAGAGTTCATCACGTCGAGGAGTCGGTCAAAGTGTTCGTTCAGACGTTTTACTGTAGGTTTCCGAACGGCCGTCCACCGCGTTTCAGCGGCGGAAGCGCGAGAAGAAGCCGCCGGTCTTGAGGGGGTACGAGTTGGTGCCGAGGCGCTTGTCGCGCCTGCGGCCGAAGCAGACGGTGCAGCCGCCGAGGAGCAGGAGGATGAGGGCGGCGAAGGTGAGCCAGAAGCCGGCGCCGGTGCGGCTGTGGGCGGACGTGCCGTCGAGGTCGTTCATCTTGGCCTTCACCCAGGCGTAGAGCGCGATGTCGCAGATGAAGGCGACGAACATGAGCAGCGCTGCGAGGAAGGACACCAGCGACGAAATTCTGCCGGCATCGAATTGGTATGAGCTGCATGATGGAGAGCGTTGGATGGAAGGAACGTACAGGGTGAGCGTGAGATGCTCGCTGAAGCTGAGCAGGAACGCGACGAATGTCACGGCGGTTGCTGTATGTCACGTCAAAAGTCAGTGACCTCATGCGACACGCGAACACGGCGAGCACGCACCGACGGGCGTGATAGCGAGCCCGCGCGTCCACGAGCTATTAATTTTGATCTGGTTCGACGCCGACTTTATGACTGCACCGAGACATAAGCTAGTGAATTCAGCGTGGGTGACGCGCCGGACGCACTAAACGAGTACGCATGGCCTACACGCAGTATGAGCACGGTCAATCCAATGCAGTTCATGTGTGCGTACCGCGGGTGCTGCAAGTCCTGTCGCCGTTGCTAACGCTGTAGGTGCAGTATGACCTACGAGCATAAGGTGTCTCAAGTCAGGCTCCGCGATGCAAATCTTTGCACAGAGTGGCCGTGCTGACCATATGCCGAGCTGTGCCCGGGCGTCAGCTACAGTAAATCAGGCAGTCAGAAAGCGGGAAGACGCACTCTGAGCTCGCGGACGGCGGCGCCGGTGCCGGAGGGCAGGCTGGCGCCGCCGAAGCTCGTGCGGACGACCTCGAGCGCCGGCAGGAACGGCAGGGAGATGGAGGCGAGGATGCCGCACGCGAGCGCGAGCGCGAGCAGGATGATGCCGGGGATGCAGAACGAGCGCGCCATGGTCACGGTGTCTGGACAAGAGACGACGACTCGATTCAGACTCAGGCCGGCCTTCCAACATTTTTCCCTGCTTCGCGAACCCGATGACGTCGCGCGCGCCCGATGCAGCCCTGATTTGCACACGATATTGATCCCGTCCACAAGATCCTCGCTGTCACCAGTGACGTTGGCAATGGCAGTCTCCCGTGCTCGCGACGGTCTCCTCAACGCGTCCCCGGTCTCGAGCTTGGGCCGTCTCTGTAGCGCCTCCGGCCATCTTCTAGCGTGCCCGAGATCGACGTCTAAGTTCTTCTGAAGTTTGACTGTCTCCATTATAGCTAAGATCTGTGCATGCTTCAGCCTGGAACACACGCGAAGAGCGTCTTTCCACAGACGCGAATGAAGTCTCACTCTTGGCGGTTTTGTGAACCAGTGTCGGACACCAGGGAAGGTCTGACACGACAACTCGCGAGACTGGTCCACCCAACCATATCCGAGGACCATCGACATCGTCAGCCAGCGCTGTATATGTATTTTCGATCTGACTCTTGACACCCGATTTATTCAGATGAGCGTCTCGAGCTCGGTGAAAGATAGCCCGGGGAGTCCGCGTATATCCCGAGCCTCGTCGATCTGCAATATATCTGACTTGTCTGCATCTGTAGTTGAGTCACTGGAGAGCACCTGCTGCAAATGCACTGACTCACGAGCGTTGAGCGGTGAGCGTCCGTCGGACCGGTACACAAGTCGGAACAGAAGTAGCTTCTTGCGTACATCTATTGTACACGACACTGGGGTATGCGCATCGTGCGATGATACTTACAGGTGTAGCATCGTTCTAGAGCGAGAAGCCACGAGGCGATGACTCGAATGGTGGTTGGCCAATTGGTCGAACGGCGCCTTCCCAATTCCCGTGAAGAAAGACCCGCTCGTCCCACACGCCCGCAAGGTCCACAGCGCTGCGGGTCGTCGTCGTCGTCTTCATACCGCACTCGACGAGCAGCCCATGGTCCATCGGTGCAAAGCGTGGTGCGGAGCTCGAAACCGTGTCGCGTCGACAAAAGCCGTCCGCATGAGAATCTCGAACACCGGCGCCAAGACGTCTATAAAGGCTATAAAATCTCCAATCTGTATCATACATTTGTAGGCTATTTAGGGGAAAAGGCCCGGAAAAGCAAAAACTACCTTCATGTGACCCACAGTACAAAAGCGAACCGTCGGATCCAAACGGCCAGCTCCGACAGTTGTCCTCTTCCTTTCTCTGCACTCTCCACTCTTGACACGCCCTCTGCAATGAGCTACTACCAGCATCCGAACCCGGATTGGCGCCAGCCTCTGCCCGCCGGCAACGCCTTCGCGTCTTGGGGGCCGCCGGCGTGGACCATCCCGAACGCCGCGGCGGGGACGGAGACGCAATCGCCTGGCGCGACGACGACGACTAAGGGGGCGATGAAGACGATGGCCGACGCGCCTAACACGGTGGCGGAGGACACGCGCGAAGCAGAAAGCGAGGAGGCCTGGCACGCTGACGACGAGGCGGACGGGCTGACGCCAGGTTCGCGCCTGGGGTCGGCCGCGGCCCAGCGACCACTGGCGACCCCAAAACACGAAACTAACTCCAACACCGTGGCACCTGCTGCCACGACCACCACCACCACGTCCGATATGGTGAGTGGCACACCTCGCTTGTTCATCCCCGAGTCAGCGCTGACGGTGCTCGCCCAGGACGCAGATATGGATGAAGACGACCTTGTCGAGGGGATCACATCCCTTACGCCCGCCGAAGCCGCATTTCTTTGCAAGCTGCAGGCCCGGACGGCAATGCTTGTGCACGACGCACCGTACGGCCTGGCGGGCAACGACGTCGGCGGCTCGGTCTTCGGGTCGCTGCACGCGCAAGCGGGCACGAGCACCGTCCATTGGCCGCGGTTGCGCGACGAAGCCGTCGAAGATATGCGCACCCGCGGCGCGTGAGAGGGAGGGGACGAACTGGATGGCGATGAGTAGATACGACGGACATTCCTCCATACGATGCTGCACTGTATATGCGTTTCTGCTATGACTTTGTCAATATGCCCCGAACGTTCGCTACGATTACGACTACGATTTGCTCACCTTCAATCGATATTTTGCCGTGTTTACCCAGACGAATGAGCACGTGACCGCGCCTGTGGTGGTCCACTTAAGCCGGGACGCGCCGGGCGTTTCCACACCTTGCCTCTTGCCTCTTGCTTCCATCCTCGCCGTCCTCGATGTCCGGTGCACCTCGCCTATCCGACGCAGAGTACGACGCGTCCCTCCCCAGCGTCTTCGACTTCCTTGCGTCGACCACCCTTGCCGCCACCGCCACTGTCGACCACCACGCGCCCGCCGCCGCCGACGCGAGTACGCCCTCTGATACCGACCACAGCGCGGAAACCTCCATGCCGTCGCGTCAGGCAAAGACGAGGGCGAAGGCGCATCAGAAGACGACGGACACGAAGCGCAAGCATGACTCGGAGAGCGGACCTGAAAGCGAGCCGGAGAGCGAAGCTTGGAACGCGGACAACGAGGCGGACGGGCTGACGCCTGGTTTGCGCCTGGGGTCGCGCGCGACACGCACAGGCTCGTCAACGCAGGCGACCCCAAGAAACGAACCACACTACAACTCGGCGACGCCTGTTGCTGCGACCACCACCACCACGTCTGATACTGTGAGTGGCACACCGCGCCCTTTAGTCCCCGTGTCAGCGCTGACACCACTCACCCAGGAGGACGAAGACGGCCGCGGCCGGCTCACAACCGCCGCGTTCCTTGCGTCGCTGCAGGCGAGGACGGCGATGCTGGTGCACGACGCACCGTATGGCCTGGCGGGGAACGATGTCGGCGGCTCGGTCCTCGGATCGATGCTTACCCACGCGCGCATGTCGACGGAGGCGCCGTGCACCGTTATTTGGCCGCGGTTGCGGGACGAAGCTGTCGAAGACATGCGCCCCCGCGGCGCATGAGGGAGAGGCGTCGAGCTGCGCGGCGATGAGTAGATACAAAGGACATTCGTACCTCCATATGACGCCGTACTGTATATGTGCTTCTGCTCTGTCTTTGTCAATATGCCCTGAACGATCGCTACGATTACGACTACGATTTGCTCACCTTCAATCGATATTTTGCCGTGTTTACCCAGAGATGAATGAGCACGTGACCACGCCTGTGGTGGTCGACCACCTTGAGCCGGGACGCGCCGGGCGTTTCCGCAGCTTGCCTCTTGACTCTTGCGTCCATCCTTGCCGTCCCCGATGTCCGGTGCACCTCGCATGTCCGACGCAGAGTACGACGCCTCGCTGCCCAGCGTTGCGGACGTCCTTGCGGCGTATCAGCAAGCGTATATGCCGGCGACAGTTCCTGCCGCCACACACCACCACCATGCGCCCGACGACGACGATGCCAGCTCGTCCAGCAATTCCGACGATAGCGACAGCGACAGCGGCGAGAGCTCGGCGACGTCGTTGGCGTCGGACGACGATGCGCAGCCGGTGCCCGCGCCGCCCCAGCACGCCGCGCTCACAGGCTGGGGTCTGCTTCTGGTCTATTTCCCTGTGGTCCATTTCGGAGACAGCGACAGCGACGATGACGGTGTCACAGAGGACTCGTCCGGCGATAGCGAGGACGACGACGAGATCAAGTCCTTCGACGGCAACGACGCGACCGACTCCGACGATTGCGACGACGAAGATGACGAAACGGGGTGGAATAGCAAGGACGAAGACTCCACGATGTCGTACAGCGGCTCGGAAAGCGCCACGCAGTCGCACGACGAGTATGAGGGCGCGTCCGAATACGCGTACAGCGAGGACAACGCTGTATCGCAGTATTCGTTGCTGGGGTCCCCAGCGTCGTTTACCACCAACAACATGGGGTCGCCAACGCCGGCGGCCTCATCAAACGAATACAGTTTTACCGCGGTGGCACCTGCTGCTACTGCGAGCCCGAATGCGCGCTCGACTGCAGCCAACTCTGTCAGTCATTTCTTTTCCGTGATATACGCTTGAAAGCTGGTACTGACCGTCCTATCTAGGATACGAGCGCGGTCCAGGGTTCCTCGGCGCGCGTCGAGGGCAGCCGACCCTCCAGCTCAGCCGCCGCCGCCGTTGAGCGGGCGCACGAGGCCCAGCAGCCTGCCGCTGACGGAACCGCGGCGACGATGCCCTTCGATCCGTTGGCTGAGGCGTACAACGCCTGTCGCGTTGCCGATGACGAGACTGGCGACGGCTGGCCCTGGTTCTGAGCGACACAAGCTTGCTCGACGCGCGCGTGCGACGGAACACACGGCTGAGCGTACGCGCGATGGCATCTATGCCTCTTTGTTCTGTTAAAGTCCTCATGCTGCCTATCACGACCTCGTCAATCCCTTGTAGACTGACTACTATGCAATACTTACCTGATGTACATATCCGCTAGGTTCCACGTTCCGTGACTTTTTAATCGATCTCTATCCGGTGGTACCAGTCCAGCAAGGCCGCTCGGGTCGCTGCCTGCGCACGGGAGCACGGGGAGTGTCCATTGGCCTAGGCTGCGGGACGAAGCCGTCGCAAACACGCACACCCGCGGCGCGTGCAAGAACGAGGTCGAGCTGAGCGGCGCTGGGCACTTACATAAACTAAGACTGAACGGCCGACAAGCATTCCTCACTCGCACTGTGAATGCATTCCTGCTACGACTTTGTCAGTTCCCTTGAACGACCATTACGATAACGATTATGCTTTCCTTACCTTGCAATCTGAATTCGGCGGTGCTTGCCCAGTGCATGCCGCGACGCGAGCACGTGACCACGAATGTGGTGGTCCACCTTGAGCCGGGACGCGCCGGCCTTTTCCACAGCTTGCCTCTTGCCTTCTGCCCACATCTTCTCCATCCTCAATGGCCGCTGCAGCCCACTTGATCGACGCAGCGTACCACGCGTCGCTGCCCAGCGTCGCGGACGTTCTGGCGGCGTACCAGCAAGTTCATACGCCGGCGACAGCTGCTGCCGCCACGCTCCACCATCAGCCCGCCACCGACGACGCCATATCCTCCGCCGCCACCGACGACGCCATATCCTCCGACACCGACGACAGCGATAGCGGCGAGACCTCGGCCACGTCGCGGGCGTCGGACGACGACGACGCGCCTCATGCGCCTGCGCCGCCCCTGCGGCAGACGCTGCGCGCCGCGTTGATAGCCTGGCTCCAGCTAGTCGAATACTCCCCTGGGCTGCAGTTCGAAAGCGGTGACGGCAGCAGCAGCGAAGACGAGGGTGCTACAGAGAATTGGTCTGGCGAAAGCGAGGAGGACGCGACAGAGGGTTGGCAGGACCACAGCGAGGACGACGACGAGATCGAGTCCCCAGAAGGCGACGGCGATGCCGAAGCTGAGTGGGGCGGCGAAGACGAGCACTCCACGACGTCGTACAGTGGCTCTTACGACGCCACGGAGTTCGACCATGAGACCGAGAGCGACGGGGACGACGCGCCCGAGTACACAGACAGCGAGGAGCGTGCTGTAACACAATATCCGCCTCTGGGGTCGCCGACGGCGCTCACCACCAACTACATGGGGTCGCCAACACCGGCGGCCTCATTCAACGAATATTATCTTACCGCGGCGGCACCTGCTGCTGCTGCGGGCTCGAACGTACGCTCAACTGCGTCCGAGTTGGTGAGTCGTTCGTAATGAGGCATCATGTTCGTACTGATGCACACCATCCAGGACGCTGGTGCCGTCCATGGTTCCTCGTCGCGCGTCCCGGGCGTAGAGGGCACCTCCAATGAGGCCAATCCGCGCGCACCCTCCATTTCCGCCACCGCCGCCGCCGCCACCGAGCAGGCGCCCGACGCCCAGCAGCATTGTGCTGACGCAACTGCGGCGATGATGCCCTTTGATGCGTTGGCCGAGGCATACAACGCCTGTCGCGTTGCCGATGACGAGACTGGCGACGGCTGGCCTTGGTTCTGAGCGATGCAAGCCTTCTGGATGGCGCGCGTGCGACGGAATACACGGCTGAGCGCGCGCGCCCAATGGATGTTATGCCTTTTTTCTCTGTTGAAGAATGCACGACGACTGTCACGGCCTCGTCAGCCCCTGGTGGATTGGCTAATATGTAAAGCTCACCTGTTGTCCATATCTGCTACGTTCTACATCCTATGGCTTTGCAATTGATATTTCCCTAGCGTAACCAGTCCAGCACGGCTGCATGAGAATGGCAAGGAGAGCGGAGAGGGGACTCGGATCGATGCCAAACTCAATTTCTTTCAAATGGCGCACCACGCATCTCCGCTCGGCCACGGTCTGACTTTTGCATCTTGACTTCGTCCAAGTCGGTCGTCACACATGGCTGCAGCGCCAGGCTTACAGCAGGCTGGCATTCAGAGTGCTTCCACTGGAGTGCCTAACGCGCGCGTGTGGAATGTATAGCTCGACAAGCGCATGGCAGACGCTCAAATCGTGGAACAGCACACCTTGATGTTTTGCTCATTTTGTGAGCGCCATTGTCCGCACCGCCGATACAGCGCAGCGCTGCTCGATTTTTTACTGTGACCGTATCATAGACCGCTGATTCTCGGCGGTGTCTACCGCCTTTCTGAACATCCCGTTCTCGTCTCTCTCTTGCCTCTGCGCCTGCACATCACGCAACTTTCATTCTTCGACGCAGTGGTTCTCTCTATCTTGCTCTACTCCCTGCGGCTTTCTGCATGCTCGCGCTCCCTGACGTTCTCTCTGATCCAGTCAAGCGCCGATTTGCACCTGTGATACACCTGATTCGCCAGCAACGGCGAGCAGGACGCTGTAAACCGGAAGAGCAGCCGCTGGTGTCTCAACGCGGACGCCGGGGGCCCCAGAACACCGATTTTTTGTCGCTGCAGCTGCAGCGCTTTCGGGGGTCGTGCTACTGTACATCAGACTGAACCAGTGGACTCGACTGGTGGCCAATCGTTCGGTACTGACGTGCGCCGTCCATGTCACCCTTGGTACTTTATTGGTACGGGCACCGCTCGACGGCAGCGCATGCTCGTACTCAGCTGCGGTCGACCGCTCGCTTGCTACTTATCTCGTGAGGCCGACGGCTGAATCGACGTTTATTATGTATCTCGAAAGACGGACAGCCTGTCCTGTCCTGGCAGTTCTTTCAAGCTGCGGCCTCGGCAACCGTGTGCGGGCTCCGAGTCGTGATGAATCTCGTCGCTGCTAGATAACGTCTCGTCATTCCCTGGCGCGCTGAAAACTTATCTACTTGCCTGCCCCTATGTGTCTGCAATCGGTCTCTGAAAGTGCGGTCAGGTGGCAAGGGCAAATGGACTGAGGAACTTAGCAACGCGCGGACCGGAGATCGATGTCATGCGTTGCAGTGTGCTACGCACGCCTTGACGCTCGCCTCGTCCTTTCGTTCAGAGCTCGCTAGTGTTTGTTCGAATCCAAAATGTCGTCAGAAGCCGGAGAAGGTGGTGTGAAGTTAAACATGCAAGCACTGAGCGAAGTTAGGCAAGTTCTGACGCCGTTGCCATTGTCACTGAACACGCATAAAGTATGGGAGAACAATTTTCACTGTATTTTCATGACATCTTTGGGTCTGGAACACGGGCAACACGTCTGAAATTACAATGGGCATTGTACCTGGACCCTGACATTGGAATGCGATATGCATCCGGGACTGTCACCGGTGCAAACCGATTTGCTTCCCTTCCTCCGCGTCTTGCGCGATGGCAAGCACCGCAAAAGCCGCACCGCAGCAACAGCAGCAGAAGCAGCCGCGGCCGCCCAAGGTGGACCCGTACGCGCACCTGCCGCCGTTCCAGCCGCGCACGCCCATCTACTACGCGCGCACGGAGCGCGAGGCCGACCGCATCGCGGCGTGCTTCACGGCGGCGGGCGGCCCGCTGGGCTTCGACATCGAGTGGCGGCCCAACTACCGCCCGGGCGCCCCGGAGAACCGCACCGCCCTTATCCAGCTTGCTGGCCGCGACTTTGTGTTGCTCGCGCAGGTCGCTGCGATGGATTGTGCGTTCCTCTCGTTGTTGGCAAGATGAAATGCTGATATTGTGTTGGTGGATGGTAATAGCGTTCCCGGAGCAGCTGAGGCGCGTGCTGGAGTCGCCGGACATTGCGAAGGTCGGCGTGGGCATACAGGGTGCGTGGTGCGTGCGGCGCGCGGCGTTGGACTCGGCTAACTCGCCGTTTCTCATTGTGCATCTGCAGCGGACGCGCAGAAGCTGCACGCCGACTGGCGCGTGGCAATGCGCCAGTGCATAGACTGCGGCGCGCTAGCCGTGACGCTCGAGACAGCGCGCTGGGAGGCGCCCTTGCCGCCGCCGCGGCCCGAGAAAGAGCAAGAGAAAGAGAAGGCCGAGGGCGACGCTGCGACGGCCGAGTCTGGTTCTCAGCAAGCCTCTCCACCTGCGACGGAGGACGGCGGCGGCGGCGGTGAACGCAAGCCTCGGGTGCGGCTCGGTCGGGACGGCAAGCCGCGTGCGCCGCGCGACCCGAACGCGCCGCGCCCCGTCCACGCGCCCGGCCTTGCGCGCCTTGTTGGCGCGTATCTGGAGCTGCGGCTGGACAAGCCCAAGCGCATCCAGCGCTCAGACTGGGAGCAGCCGCTGTCTGCTGAACAGCAGGAATGTGCGTGTCGCTCCCCCTTGTGCTGCTCTCGTTTACTCATCCATTTGTTCTCCACCCCCTCTTTCAGATGCGGCGAACGACGCGCTGGCCGGCCGCGCAGCCTACATCGCGCTCAAACGTCTCGGGTCCACACTCGCGCGCCCAGAGACGCCCGACCCGCGCGCGCCGCACTTCATCGCGTTCGACTGCCACGGCGCCTTCGTCTCCTTCCTCTCCACCGACGCGTACGAAGTCGACCCCGCGCTCGAGATCATGCTCGCGGCGCCCGTCTCCCTCCCTCCGCCTCCCGCGCCTGAAGAGGTACCTCCGATATTCGAGGAAAGTGCTACCCGACTGGACGCGTTTGGGTATGTGCGCCCGCCGCCGGGCCTGAGTACGACTGCGAACCACTGGCCCGGGCTGTCTGCTTCCGCGCCGGCGACAGCGACTGGCCGCGGCAGGGGCGCCGCGAGTGGGCTGGGGTCGGGCTGGCCGCGTCCGGCCCCGACGCAGCCCACTCGCGGTGCACCCCGGGGCTCAAGCTGGGGCGCGCGCGGCCGCGGTGGGCCGCCCGCTTCTGCTCCCATTCGTGGACAGCATGGTGCGGCGCCTCCGTCTGGCCGCGGCGGCGGCCACAGTCAGCGCGGCGGCAGCAGCAGCAATGCGCCTCATGGTCATCCTGCTGGCGCGAATGGGAATGCGTCGAATGCGTATCGCGGCGGCTCTAACCCAGGCTCGCGCGGGAGACGGCCCGCTGAGCATGAAGACCGTGATGGCGCCGGCGCTGAGCGCGGTCGCGGACGCGAACGTGGGCAGCGCGGTCGCGGCTCTGCGAATGCGAATGCGAATGCTGCTCCGTCTTGATTGACGACTGGACGGCTACGCGGTGCTCGGTGGTGTACAGTATCTTTCTTGGGCTGCTTTCTGTGTTCTGTGTTCTGCTTTCCGTGTTCTGCCCGTGGTGCGACTGAACTGGGGACTCGGACTCTGGACTCTGGTGTCTGTACAGCATGGCAAGGCTTCCGCTCGGTCGGTTGTCGTGATGGCGGTGTACTATATCTCGCGCTTTGCTCGGAATGAATCTAACTGTTTGTGTGGATGGTCATCGACCTGGCGCGGGAAGTGACGAACTCGCCCGTGGGGTACCTTGACTACGGCATGTACGAGGTTACACCCTGCATGCAATTTGTGACATACGAATTCCATGACCCATGTTCTCCTGTTCGAGTTAAAAGGCATGCTCAGCTGCAGTGCCGAAAGCTGGACGTTTTCTACAAGATGCGACAGTGACAGTGCGAACTTTGATTCGGGTGGTACTAATGATACAGCATTAGATTATGGAAACGCAAGTCCGAGTCACTCCTCTGGCATGGAATGCGAGGGCGACAGTCGCTCAATCGTGCGGAGCGCGAGCCTCGCCAGCAGCGGCCTTCTTGCCGCCCGCCTCGCGCAGCTCGCCTTTCTCATGCATCTCCCAGTTTTTGGTGACCTTCCCGACGACTTTCTGCGTCTTGCCGACGACCTTGTCGACGGCGGTCGCCTTGCCCTCCGGCAGGCCTTCGTGCCCGCCAATCGCCACGCCGCCTGCAGAGCGTCAGCGAAAAGCGCCTGTGGAAATGATGCGAAACTCGACGTACCTTCGCGCACGGGCTGCACGCCCAGCGGCCGCTCCTCCTTGAACGCGTTCGCGCCGGGCGGAGGGAGCGGCTCGCTCTCGGAGTGCACGCGGTGCACAGGGGGCGCGTCCTGCGCGGGGATGGCGCCAAAGCCCGGGTCGGCCGCTGCACCAGAACCGGGCGCGGGCAGCGGCTCGTCCTCGCGGTGCACCTTGTGCGTCGGCGGCTCCGCCGCATCCAGGCCTTTCTCCGCGTACCGCCCACTCCCGCCCCGCAAGCGCTGCGCGCTATCGCCGAACGCGTTGGGGCCCTCGAGCGAGACGCCCTGGCCGGGCACGGGCACGGGCATGTCGCCGGCGTATTCGTCCAGCTCGCGGTGCGCCGTCTCGCGCGAGGCTGCGGCGAGGCCGAAGCGCGGCTTGAGGCTCGCGGGCTCGGGGCGCTCGCCGCCGCCGACGTACGGGTAGTCTGCGCCGCCCGACTCGGACGGCGCTGCGGCGTTGGTGCGCATGGAGTCGGTCTGCGTGGGCTGGTCGTCGTGCCGCGCGGGCGTCTGGGTGTTGTTCGGGTTGGCGTTCGTCGCGGTGGAATCGTAAGACATCGTTATGTAGTTTGAGTGTGTGAGTATGAGTTGGGTGTTCAGGTGAAAGTGGAAGGGGCAGTAGGAGCGCAGGAGGTGTGACTTTATATGCGCTTGTGGGACGCGCCACTGACGTCACGCGGTCACCTCATAGCTCTCCACCTCTCCGTTGACTGTAAAGCCTGTCATGGGTCTTGAATACGAAATGGTCTGCGACGCTGCTCACATGCCGCGTGGAACTCTCTGATGAGCATCATGGAGTCCCGAAAATATTAGGTTCAAGCCCTGAGAAGCCGGATAATCTGGGGTATATTCAGCAATTCAGCATTTTTATTTTAATAATAATAATAAACACATACTGTAGTCTAATCATATGAGAGCACTGTAATCTCGGCAGAACAAGGCTTCCCTCCTGGCACTGCGCGTGTTGTTCTTTTTCAGAGTCCGCATCCTTCCTCGAGGAAGATCTTCGGCAGCATGACGGTGGCCGCAATTATATGCTCTTTTACTCGCGTGCATAGCGCAGCTTTCCTACGAATGGCCGCTGAAGCTGTGGTCAATAGCAGACCGCGGTGTTAATTAGGACAAGGCAATGCGCAGCACTGGCAGTTGCGACCCAAGAAGCCGTCGCCAGTGGCTGCTATAGCGGCGCATCTTTTACCTTTGCTCCACGACCACTGTCATGGCCTCGTCTTCGTCCTCGTCGACCCACCTGCCCCCGCCGCCGCCGTACGACGCATATGGCGGCCCAAGTCAGTCTCGTCAACCATCAGCAGGCAGCGCAGACGCCGAGCACAACTGGATGTCGCGCCCCGTCCCACCCGGCCTGCCCTGTCCCTCCTTCGCACCAATCACCCTCTCCTCGTCCTCGACAGCGCACCTGACCGCCTCGCTGCACATCTCGCTCGACCGCGGGATCTACAGCACGCCGGCCTTTGGGGACCAGCTCCCGCCGCCGCTGCCCCTGCACGACGTCTCCGCGCAAGACTGGTCGCAATTCTGGGACGCCATGAAGAAAGCGGCGGATCTGAGCATCGGGCAGCGCGTCGTGAGCGGCGGCGTGCCGTTCGTCGCGGGCCTCGGCGTGTTCGGGCTGCCGGTGACCCTGCTCATCGAGCATGGGATGAAGAAGAAGAAGGTGCGCGGCGTCATGGACGTCGTGGCCGAGTGGAATGAGCGCTTTTTCCGCCCGCGGAGAGTGGATGTGTGCGTTCAGCTTCACTCTGACTGTACGCGGAGCTGATGCTGAATTCATCGCAGGTTCCTCATGAAGGGCGATAAACGCGTGAGCGGGCCCTTCTCCGCCGGACTAGACACGCTGCGGATGCCGAGGGACTACTCGCAGTACGCGCAGGAGGCCAAGGCGCGCGAGAACGCGCCCTTCACCATCGTCATCGCGCCCTTCGTCCCCGCGCCCGCACCCAGACTCGTACCCGCAGAAAAACAGTACTACGACTACAGTGGATGAACACATCACGCGCATACCCCAGCTTTACATACGCAGTGGAACGCTGTCGTAATATACACCGTTGGATATGACCGCTTTGGTCCATCGCGGCCGCATGTGCATGCACACGAGCTCGGTCACCTCCTCGTCTTCAACGGCGCACCGCGCTTTGCGTCAGTCAACTTGGCCCGTGTCGACCCAGAGGACGCGCCAAGTCTGAATTGGTCATGCAACCAGGTCTTTCCCTCGCGCGCACTTGAAACGTTCAGCGACAAACGATGCTCGATATGAACAGCATTTCTGAAGGCATCATAAAGCATTAACTAGCTGGGTACAGGCTACTACTACCAGCATTGTGCTCAGTTACAGTGCAAGAGGATGCCCGGGCTCGTCCAACTTCAGAATAAGCCGCAAGAACGGATTATCGTTCATCATGCACATATACCGTACTCGTCGGACTCCTCGCCCGCAGCGCGCGCCTTCGCCTCGGAGAGCTCCATATAGTTGTGGATGTTTCGACTCACGACCAGAGTCCGAGTCGTCGTCGTTGTACGCCTTCGCGTCAATTCACGCTCTTCGTATCACAGGCTGGCACAGATCGCGTAGCAGAGACCGACGGAATACCGCATCCTGCATCTGAACCAGCGAGCTCGGGGTTTCGACGATGCTGGAGTAGACGATGACCGCGAGAAGCTGGTGCACTAGGCCCCTGGGCCAGGGTGGCGCCAAAGCGAAGCACAGCGTCGACAAAGCCATTCTGCCCGGCTGCGCGGATGGCACGGTCGTCTGCTGGCTGATTGTGGACGAGTCGTACGTCTACTTTGGCTCTAGGTCGGAAATCTCCAGGCGCTTCGTCTTGGACGCTGGAGGTGCGGTCCACATGCGCACAGCCGTCTAATTCACGTCACAGTGCGGAAATGGCCAGCATCGGCAGCGCGACGATGTGCGACGGATCCTCGTCTTTATCCGGTCTGCGTGTCGGATGTGAAAGGGCGTCGGTGGGGCATGTGCCAGACATGGCGCATATCGTGTTTCTTCTTAGGTAGCGCGGACGATATGAGCGGCGTGTCACCGGGATTCGTAGTGAAGGGGCCCCAGTCCATTCAATTCAGTCCAGTCCAGCAGTACACCAGATGCGCTGCAGCCGCGGTGAAAATATACTTCTGTTCGGGAGCCACTCGCGTTGAGAAACTTGCGGGGAGTTTTTACAGCGTCCTCCTCGACCCCGGGAAAACAGGAGCGTGCGCTTTATCCAAGTCGGCGCTTGACGGGGACCACGAGCTTGAATGAGTCGAACTGCCTGCATATTCGGAGGAACGTCGTGAAGCGCGAGCACGTAGAAAGGCAGCACGAGAACGATGTAGCCAGAAGAGGAGCAGGAGAAAGTGAACCAGCCTGGCGAAGAATGACGCAGGAGACGCTAGATGAAGACGACGCGGACCGTGTAATGCGCCCATAGTCGGGCATTTGCTCGACCAAGATGCATAGCAGAGAAACGGTGAGCTTGGTGACCATGTTCGTGACCCACAGCCTTCGTCGCGAAGCGTCATACCAGCGCCGTTTTCAAAGGAATAATTCGTTACTGCAGCATAGAACAAGTTACTGACAGTGCACTGCGTGTAGCTTGGCTGCAAGGACTTGTAGGAGTCGACAATGAAGGCGGTAGACACCGCAGAGAACAAAGCAGACGGTTGTACGAGACTCACAGTCAAAATCCGAGCGCTTTGTCGGCGCTGCAGCGCTCACAAAGACGAGCAACATATCTTGTGTGCTGTTCCACGATCTGAATGAGGGTCGTGCGCTCGTCGCGCTAGGCGTTCCTAAATCACGCGCGCACGTTGGGATAGCCCTTCTATGACTTGTCGTCTCTGGAACCGCCTGAGCAATGCGTCGATGCGAGACCAGCTCGCTGGAAGCGGTGATCTCTGAATGTTCTGAACGGCCGATTCGGACAAAGTCAAGAATGGTTGAGCGGAGCTGCGTGGTGCCGCACCACTTGAATTCGAAAGGAATTTAGTTTGGCATCGATCCCAGTCTCCGCTCCGCTGGCGCTTTGTTCCTCCTCTCTCTCTCGCGGCCTCGCTGGACTGGTAACACTAGAAAGAGATTGATTGCAAAGCCATGGAATACGGAACGTAGCGGTAATAGACATCAGGTGAGCCTTACATAGCAGCCAGTCCACCAGGGACTGACGAGGGCGTGACAGTCGTTGCGCATACTCTAGGAGAAAGAAAAGCCATAGAGCCCATTGGGCACGCGCGCCCAGCCATGTATTCCGTCGTACGCGCCATCGAGCAAGTTTGCATCGCTCAGAACCATGGCCAGCCGTCGCCAGTCTCGTCATCGGCAACGCGACAAGCGTTGTACGCCTCGGCCAACGGATCGAACGGCATTATCTGCGCGATTCCGTCAGCGTCAGGCTGCTGGACCTCGTGTGCTTGAGCGGCGGCGGCAGCGGACGTGGAGGGTGCGCCCGTATCGGTCTCGACGCGCGACAACGAACCCTGAACAGCGCTGGCATCCTAGGCACAACCGTCAGTATCAGCTCTCAAGTGTATCACAGAAATTAACTGACCGAATTAGGGGCGGTCGAGCGTGCATTCGGGCTCGCAGCAGCAGCAGGTGCCGCCGCGGTGTCGTAATATTCGTTTGTTGGAGCCGCTGGCGTTGGCGACCCCGTGTAAACGGTGGGAAGCGGCGCCGGGGACCCCAGCAACGCATCTTGCCATACTGCGTCCTCCTCGCTGTACGTGTATTCGGAAGCGACGCCGCTGTCGCCGTACGAGGACTGCGCGTCGCTCTCAGTCTCTCCGTATGACTCCGTCCCGTAGTCAGGCGCGGTGGAGCTCTCGTCCTCGGTATCCCACTCGGCTTCGTCATCGTCATCGCCGTAGGAATCGGTCGTATTTTCATTGGCGCCGTCAAGCGCCTCCGTCGCGTCGTCGCTGTCGCCATCGAACGTCTCGGTTCCGTCGTCGCCTGAACCAACGTCTGTGGCATTGTCATCGTCGCCATTGCTGCTATCGCCATCGCCGAGATAGAGCACAGGGAAATAGACATAAAGTGGGCCCAAGCCCATGTGCGCGGCGTGCTGGGGCTGGGGCTGCGCGGGCATCTGCGGCGCATCATCGTCCGACGCCAACAACGCGGAGGAGGTTTCGGCGCCGTCGTTGTTGCATGCGTCGGAATTCTCGGAAGAACTGGCGTCGGCGGCGACGGGCGCGTTCTGGTGGATTGTGGCAGCGCCGGCGAGCGTGGTCGGTGCCGGCATAGAGGCAAGGAAGTCGGCGACGCTGGGCAGCGACGCGTGGTATTCTTCGTCGGACAAGCGTGCCGCACTGGCCATCGTGGATGGCGAGGATGTGGGCAGAGGGCAAGGTGTAGAAATGTTCGGCGCGTCCCGGCTCAAAGTAGTCCACCACAGGCGTGGTCACGTGCTCGTGTCGCCATGCACTGGGCAAATGCGGCAAAATATCGATTGAAGACGCAGGTGAGTAGAGCATAATCGTACTCGTGTTTCTTTCAAGCGGAAATTGATAGGTTGTAGCAGAAATGCATTTACAGTGCGGCATCGTAAGCAGGAGGAATGTCCGTCGTGTCTCCTCATCGCCATCCAGCTCGTCCCCGCCCTCTCACCCGCCGCGGGTGCGCATGTCTTCGATGGCTTCATCACGCAGCCGCGGCCAATGGATGCTCGCGGCCGCCTCCGTCGACGTGGCCGCCAGCTCAGCACCGCTAAGCTCGATCCCGCTCTCTCACGCACCGCGGGTGTGCATGTCTGCGACGGCTTCGTCCCGCAAACGCGGCCAATGGACATTCCCCGTGCTCCCGTGCGCAGGCAGCGACTCGAGCGGCCTTGCTGGACTGGTTAGAGATCGATTGAAAGGTCGTGGAACGTGGAACCTAGCGGATATGTACATCAGGTGAGCATTGCATAGTAGTCAGTCCACCCGGGACCGACGAGGTCGAGACAGGCAGCATGAGGACAGTAACAGAACAAGGAGGCATAGATTCCATCGCGCGTGCGCTCAGCCGTGTATTCCGTCGCACGCGTGCCATCGAGCAAGACTGTATGGCTCAGAACCAGGGCCAGCCATCGCCGGTCTCGGCGTCGGGAATGCGACAAGCGTTGTACGCCTCAGCCAACGGATCGAAGGGCATCATCGCCGCGGTTCCGTCAGCAAAAGGCGACTGCTGGGCGTGGAGTGCCTCCTCCTCGGCGGCGGCGGTGAAAGGTTCGCGCAGATTGGCCTCATTGGAGGTGCCCTCTACGCCCGGGACGCGCGACAAGGAGGCCTGGACGGCACCAGCGTCCTGGATGGTGTCCGTCAGTGCGAACGGAATGCCTCATTACGAACGACTCACCAACTCAGACGCAGTTGAGCGCGCATTCGAGCCCGCAGCAGCAGCAGGTGCCGCCGCAGTAATGTAATATTCGTTCACTGGGGCCGTCACAGCGGACGACTCCGTGTAAACGGTGGAGAGCGCTGTAGTCCGCCCCAGGGACGGATACTGCTGTACAGCGTCCTCCTCGCTGTAGGCGTACTCGGAAGCGTCGTCCCTGTCACTCTCGGTCTCATGGTCCGACTCATTGGCGACATCAAACTCGCTGTAAGACGCTGTGGAGTCCTCGTCCTCGCTGTCCCACCCCTCTTCGTCATTACTGTCGCCTTGGGATGATTCCGTCGCGTCGCTGCACTCGCTGTCGTCGGACCAGCTCGCTGTCCCGTCGTCGTCCTCGCCGGACGAGCCCTCGGTCGTGCCGTCTTCTTCACTGTCGCTGCTGTCGTTGTCGGCGAACTGGAGCACAGGGAAATAATACCAAAGCGGTCCCAAAACCATTAACGCGGCGTGCTGGTGTTGGTTCTGGGGCTGCGCGAGCACATCGTCGTCCGATGGCAACGACGTGGCGGAGGTCTCGCCGCTGTCGCTGCCGTCGGTGTCGTAGGAGCAGCTGTCGTCGTCGTCGTCGTCGGACGCGTGGTGGTGGTGTGTGGCGGCAGGAACTGTCGCCGGCATATACGCTTGCTGATACGCCGCAAGGACGTCCGCAACGCTGGGCAGCGACGCGTCGTACTCTGCGTCGGAGATGCGAAGTGCAGTGGACATCGAGGACGGCGAGGATGGACGCAAGAGGCAAGAGACAAGAGACAATGTGTGGAAACGCCCGGCGCGTCCCGGCTCAAGGTAGTCGACCACCACAGGCGTGGTCACGTGCTCATTCATCTCTGTGTAAACACGGCAAAATATCGATTGAAGGTGAGCAAATCGTAGTCGTAATCGTAGCGATCGCTCACGGCATATTGACAAAGTCATAGCAGAAACGCATATACAGTGCAGCATCGTATGGAGGAATGTCCGTCGTATCTACTCATCGCCCCGCTCGTCCCCGCTGTATCACGCACTGCGGATGCGCATATCTTGGACGGCTTCGTCGCGCAACCGCGGCCAATGGACGGTGCCGGTGCCCGCCTGCGCAGGCAGCGACCCGAAGACCGAGCCGCCCACGTCGTTCCCCGCCAGGCCGTACGGTGCGTCGTGCACCAGCATCGCCGTCCGGGCCTGCAGCTTGACAAGGTATGCGGCTTCGGCGGGCGTAAGAGGCGTGATCCCTTCGACGACGTCGTCTTCATCCATATCCGCGTCCTGGGCGAGCACCGTCAGCGCTGACTCGGGGATGAACGAGCGAGGTGTGCCACTCACCATATCGGACGTGGTGGTGGTCGCGGCAGCAGGTGCCACGGTGTTGAATTCAGTTTCGTGTTCTGGGGTCGCCTGAGTCGACGAGCCCGTCCGTCGGACGTGTGGCCCCAAGTGCGAACCTGGCGTCAGCCCGTCCGCCTCGTTGTCGGCGTGCCAGGCCTCGCTCTCCGGCTCGCTTTCTGGATCGGGCGTGTTCTCCGCCACCGCGTCAGGCGTCGTGTTAGGCGCTTCGGTCTTCGTCTTTATTGCCCCCTTTGTTGTTGTCGCGCCAGGCGATTGCGTCTCCGTCCCCGCCGCTGCGTTCGGAATGTGCCACGCGGGCGGCCCCCAAGACGCGAAGGCGTTGCCGGCGGGCAGAGGCTGGCGCCAGGAAGGGGCTTGGGGCTGGTAATAGCTCATTGCAGAGGGCGTGTGGAGAGCGGAGAGTGGAGGCAGGAAGAGAACAACTGTCGGAGCTTGCCGTCTGCGTTCATTTCTTGACGAGACTTGACACGGTTTCGAGCTCCGCACCACGGGTCCAATACAGCGATACAGCGTCCTCCTCGTTGTATGAGGACTCCATGTCGCTCTCGGTCTTCCTGTACAATTCCGTGGCGTCGTCAGACCCGGTGTACAACGTCGTAAATCCCTCGACTTCGCTGTCCCACTCCGCTGCAGCGTCGCCGTTGCCGTCGGAGGACGCTGGCACGTCGCCGTCCTCGTCGGACCAGCCCTCTGTTGCGGCGTCATCCTCGCTATCGCTGGACCCGTCCTCTGTGTCGTCTTCAGCGTCGCTGTCTCTGCTGTCGCCGTTTCCGAACTGTAGCACAGGAGAGTAATCGAATCACTGAAGCCAGGCCATGTACGCGGCGCGCAGCGTCTGGTGCAGGGCCGGCGCAGACGCATGCGGCGCATCATCATCCGACGCCCACTGGCGGATGTCTCGCCGCTGCTGCTGTCATTGGTATCGGAGTCGGCGGCGGGCGCGGGGTGGTGGTGTGTGGCGGCAGCAACTGGCGCGGGCATATGGGCTTGTTGGTATGCCGCCAGAACGTCCGCGACGCTGGGCAGCGACGCGTGATACGCTGCATCGATCAAAGCTGCACTGGTCATCGGGGACGGCGAGGATGTGGGTAAGAGGCATAGAAAAGCCTGGCGCGTCCCGGCCCAAGTGGGCCACAGCCGCGGTCGCGTGCTCGCATCGTGGCATTTCCCGGGAACTGGGCAAACACGGCAAGGTATCGATCGAAGGAACACGATAGGTGAGAAGCATAATCGCTGTGGTCGCTCTGTCGGGAGGAAATGACGAGTCCGTTGCAGACATGCATTCTGAGTGAGCACGGCCAATGGACTGTCCTAGCGTCTGCTTCGGCGTGTGCGCAGGCAGCGATCCGAAGACCGAGCCGCCTATGTCGCTCGCATACAGGCCGTCCAGGTAGTCGCACGACAACATCGCCGTTCTCGCGCGCAGCGATGTGAGGAAGGTGGCCTCGGCAGCCGTAGGCTCGACGCTGCCGTGAGTCGTCGTCCATAGCCGCGCCCTGGGTGAGATACGTCAACGCTACCTCCAAATGAAAGAGTGAGGTGCCACGCACCGTATCGGACGTAGCCGAGCGCGTGGCGCGGTCGCAGCAGCAGGTGCCGCCGCGTTGTTGGTGGCTTCATGTGTTGGGGTTGACTGCGTGGACGACCGCGTGCGTTGGACTCGTGGCGCGACCGACCCCATGCGCGAACCCAGCATCAGCCCGTCCGCCTCGCTGTCTGCGCCCTTTTCCTCGCTCTCTGCCTGGCCCTCAGTCTCGCTCTCTGGCACCGCGCCAGGCAGCTTTGGGACGGTCCAATTCGGTGCTCGCCACGATGCGAAGACGTTTTCGAGATACAGGCATCGACGCCAATAAGGATTTATAGGCGGGGAGGTCATTGCAGATGGTGAGTGGACAAAGGAAGAGGACAAGTGGCACTTGCATTCTGGGTCCGACCCTTCCCTTTTAAAGGTCACATGATGATAATTGAGCTTTGCTATTGTATTTTCCTAATATGGTGGACTTTTTCCCGCATTTATATCCTCTATAAACGTGTTTGCGACCAAGATTGAGATTATCATGTTCATTTGTCGAGAAGACACGCTTTCCAGCTCCGCCCTGCCGTCCAGCATCAACACATTGCCAGCCTCCTAGGTCCAATCATCGCCGTCCAAGCTATGCTCTGGCTCCCGCTCGAGCTGTATATGCGCGCGGCCCGCTGGATGCCGGGGTACCAGCATCTGACCAGCATTATGTCTTGTTCAACTACGATACTGGTCAATGGTCGTCTGGGACTATCAGGGAGTACTTGCTGTCTTGCGCCTAACATGTGAACGTCCCTAGTAGGAGTAGCCGCTGTCCCGTTATTATTCCCACACATGAGCAGCGTCTCGCCTTGGCCGTCCAAACCAGCCGCTGTTCTATATCGCCTGGTTGCGGCTGCAGAATCACTGACAGCAATCCAACCGGCCATCGCGCTTCCTTTCGGCGCATTTATGACGCTGGCGCTGCGTGCCGCCCAGCTCACGCTGCTCTGCTGCCCGCCAGCCATAATCTAGCGCTGCATAGCTCTTTCTCGTCAGAATGAAAGCCTGTAGCGCCTTGAAGTTGTTGGTCCTAGCTGTCGGTCTCGCCAACGCGCAGCTAGACGCCAACGGCACAATCTGGACGCTCGACGGCCACCCGCCCGCAGCATACGACCTCAATGGGTCGAACTTCACGTACCCCTTCCCGGTCAAGCTCTTCCAGTTCGCCTCGCAGGACCAGCAGCTCGAGATGGCGTTTATGGACGTAACGCCCACGCGCGCGCCGAACGGGCGCACCGCGCTCCTCCTGCACGGGCGCAACTTCTGCGCGGCGACGTGGGAGCAGACCATTCGCGAGTTGGCGCGAGCGGGGTACCGCGTCGTCGCCGTCGACCAGATCGGGTTCTGCAAGTCGACGAAGCCAGAGAGGTACCAGTTCAGCTTGGCGCAGTTTGCGACGAACACGCGCAACTTGCTCACGGCGGTGGGCGTGGGCAACGTGACGGTCATCGGGCACTCGATGGGCGGCATGCTCGCCATCCGCTTCGGGCGCATGTTCGCGCCGAGCATCGACCGGCTCGTCATCGTCAACGCTCTGGGGCTCGAGGACTACATTGCGCAGGGCGTGCCCTACCACGACGTCGACGTAAACTTCGTGACGGAGGCCGCGACGACGCGCGCCTCGATCCGCGCGTACGAGCAGGACACATATTACGTCGGCATGTGGAAGCCCGCGTACGACGTCTGGGTCGACATGCTCGACGCGATCTACCACGGCTCCCGCGCGGCGGTCTACGCGCGCGACCAGGCGCAGGTCGTCGACATGGTGCTCACGCAACCCGTCGCGCACGAGTTCGCGCTCCTCCAGCCGCGCACGCTGCTCATCATCGGCGACAAGGACAATACCGCCATCGGAAAGCAGTGGGCGCCGCCCGACGTCGCCGCGAAGCTCGGCCACTTCGACGTGCTCGGCCCTGCGGTCGTCGCGCAGATTCCCAACGGCGAGCTCATCCACTTCCCCGACCTGGGGCATGCGCCGCAAATTTCGGACCCGGATCGCTTCCACGCTGCGCTCTTGGGCTGGCTCGCCAAACCATAAATCCTATTAGCGTCAGGCGGACTGCTGACAAGCAGATATACCGTACAGTATACTCACGATGATCGACATTGAAGAGCGAAATAAAACGGTTTTGGATCTGCGCTTTCCGATAGTCCACTTGCAACCATTCCCGCCATTTGAGCACTAACCATCGGCGCTCAACGTGCATCCACGAGCGATGAGGCAAAGAAACGACTTCGGAGCAGAACCTGTGCGGGGTCTTCACATGATGAGTTCTCACTCCCTCACCAGGACACAGGACGCAGAAACGTTTGAAATTGCATGATGTTCCGCAAGCAATGAACCCCTCCCTCATCTTTGTTGTCTTGCCGTAGCCGTTACTACTCGTGCTGTCCTCCTCCAGACCGTTCACTTGTTCGGAGAACATTCGCGCAAAGGCTCACATCAGACAACCAAAACGACACCCAAACGCACACAGAAAGCAAAAATGAAAGCTTTTGTTGCGTAGCAGCCGTGACGAGACGAGATGAGACTAATGACAGACAAATGTAGAGATAGTACTGCAATGCGACGACGACGACGACAAAATGATGCCAATGCGAGCCTGAGGAACCCCCACCGATAACCCCGCGCCCCGTTCCCGTTAGTAGTAGTCGTGAATATGACACAGCAAGTCTAGTCAGTCTAGTCTAGTCGATGTCCTCCATCGCCGACGCGGACGTCGAGATCTCCTCGACGGGCTCGGACGCCGCCGCGGCGGGCGCGGGTGCGGACTGCTCGTCCTCGTCGACGTCGAGACCCAGCCTACAAGTCAGGAATACGACGTCAGCACGAGGCCGAAGAAGTGGGAGGAGGGGGAAAGGACGTACGCAATCATGCGGTGGATGCGCTTGGCGAAGCTCACGGGCTCCTCCAGGGTAAAGCCCGAGGTGAGGAGCGCGGTCTCGAAGAGCAGGAAGGTGAGGTCGCGGACGGACTTGTCCGCCTTGTCCTCGGCGACCTTGCGCTTAAGCTCCTTGATGATCGGGTTGTGCGGGTTGAGCTCGAGCGTCTTCTTCGACGCCATGTACGACGACATCGACGAGTCGCGCAGCGCCTGCGCCTTCATGATGCGCTCCTACAAAGGAACGTCAGCAATGACTAAAAATGGAAAAACGATACCAAGCACGCACCATGTTACTGCTCCAGCCAAACTGGCCGGTCACAAGCACGCAGGGCGAGTCGGTGATGCGGTTCGACACGAGCACCTTCTCGACCTTGTCGCCCAGCGCGTCCTTGACCGTCTTGCACAGCTCCTCGAACTGCTTCTCCTCCTCCTCGCGCTGCTTCTTCTCCTCCTCGGTCTCCTCGAGCTCAAGACCCTCCTTGGACACACAGACGAGCTTGTGGCCCTCGAACTCCTTGAGCTGCGTCACCGCGTACTCGTCGATCGGGTCGACGAGCAGCAGGACCTCGAAGCCCTTCTTCTTCAGCACCTCCAGGAACGGCGACTCGCGCACGCTGCTCAGCGACTCGCCCGTCAGGTAGTAGATCGACTTCTGGATCTCGGGCATGCGCGTGATGTAGTCTGCACCGCGGCGAAGCGTGAGCACAATTGCACGTGAACTTAGACTGAGACTAACGCACCCTTGAGCGAGATCTGCTCCTCCAGCGCCTTGGTGGAGAAGAAGCGCAGGAACTCGGCGAGCTTGGAGCGGTTCTGCGAGTCCTCGTGGATGCCGAGCTTGATATTCTTGCCGAACGCCTCGTAGAACTTCTTGAAGTTGTCCTTGTCCTCCGCGATCTCGCTGATCATGTCCATGCACTTCTTGACGATGTTCTTGCGGATGACCTTCAGGATCTTGTTCTGCTGCAGCGTCTCACGCGAGATGTTCAGCGGCAAGTCCTCCGAGTCGACGATACCTGAGTGAGTAAATTCCCGTCAGTATGCGGATGATAACAGCCGAGTTCAGCCTGATGCGCACCCTTGACGAAGTTGAGGTACTCCGGGATGAGGTCCTCGCAGTCATCCATGATGAAAACACGGCGGACGTAGAGCTTGATGTTGTTGCGCTTCTTCTTGGTCTCGAAGAGGTCGAACGGCGCGCTGGAGCGACAGAAATAAATACGGCTGCCGCACAACAGGAGAATGGACGACGGCATACCGCTTGGGGATGAAAAGAATGGCCTTGAACTCGAGCTGGCCCTCGACCGAGAAGTGCTTGACAGCGAGATGGTCCTCCCAGTCGTTCGTCAGGCTCTTGTAGAACGCGCCGTACTCCTCCGCGGTGATGTCCTGGGGGTTGCGCGTCCAGATGGGCTTGGTCTTGTTGAGCTCCTCGTTCTCGGTCGTGGTCTCCTTGACCTTCTTCGTCTTCTTCTTCTTCTCCTCGTCCTCGTCGACGTCCTCGACCTTGGCCTTGCCGTCCTCCTCCTCCTCCTTGACTTCCTCCTCCTCGTCCTCGACCTCCTACGGAATCAATAGTCAGCAAATTGCCACAATGCAACGCTCTGAATATAAACCCACCTTCTCGACCTCCTTGGTCACGACGAGCTGGATGGGGTACGAGATGAACTCGGAGTGCTTCTTGACGATGTCCTTGATCTTCTTCTCCTCAAGGTACTCGAGCTGGTCCTCCTTCAAGTAAAGGCGGATTTCCGAGCCACGGCCCAGCGGCGGGTTGACGGTGTCGGTGGTGATGGTGAAGGTGCCGCCGGCGGCCGACTCCCAGATGTACTGCTCGTCGTCGTTGTGCTTGGTGATGACCTGGACGCGCTCGGCGACCAGGTACGCGGAGTAGAAGCCGACACCGAACTGGCCGATCATGGAAATGTCGGCGCCGGACGAGAGCGCCTCCATGAACGCCTGCGAATCGAATCAAAGGAATATATGAGCACAATGGACGAGTTAGAGCAGCGCTGAGCGTAGGGTACAGACCTTGGTGCCGGACTTGGCGATGGTACCGAGGTTGTTGACGAGGTCGGCCTTGGTCATGCCGACGCCGGTGTCGCGGATGGTGAGAACCTTGTGCTCCTTGTCGGGCGTGATGCGGATGTAGAGCTCGGGCTCGCTCTCGAGCGCAGACGGGTCCGTCAGAGACTGGTACCGGATTTTGTCAAGCGCATCGGACGCGTTCGAGATAATTTCGCGCAGGAAAATTTCCTTGTTGGAGTAGAACGTGTCTGCCAGCCAGCACTCAGTACCAGCGCCAGCTGCGGGCACAAGCAAGGGCACGCACTAATGATCAAATCCAACAATTGGGAGATCTCAGCCTGGAATCCAAAGCTTTCAGTGGCCATGGCGTTCAGTCTTTTGGCGAGCGGGAATGGGTCTGCCACGGATTATGGTAAGCGTCAGCGCTGTTGCAGACGATGGCGGCAGATGTGGCTACTCACCGTGCGGGGGTTGGGGGTGGCAGGTGCGAAGAGCAAAGGAAAGAAAGACCGCGGGACGCGTACTTGAATCTTTTCGCGCCTGTTCCAGAACTTTCCATCCTTTGTCTCCGAGACTACCAAAAACAAGAGAACTCAGCCTGTAAATTTTCTTCCTCATAATTTCAAGGAAGAGCTAGGCATCCTCGAATGCTGTAGGGGTAACTCGTTCGTGTGAAATAGCGAGAATGGTTGCGCGGATTTGAGCAAAACCGGGCTGATGAAGCCCAATTGTGCGTGGCTAGAGCCACACGCACAAGGTGTAGAACGAGGTATCGATTCGTAAAGAGCGCTAGCTCACAGTAAAACGTCTCATATATCCCAAATCTTAGCCTTGAAGGGGGAGGGAAGGATGTCGATGACCATGATTGGTCAAAGTGAAAGCATCTGTGTATTCTTGTGCTGACATGCCATAGCATTCAGCATCAATACATGCAATAATTACAAGACTCTTTGAAATAGTCGAATGTGTCATGCGAATCAGTGATGGTGAATGAAGAGTTTTCGTTTTCAGAGTCTAATGCTGGCATGAAACAGGCCCCCGGCTTATGCCATCTGAGCCTTCATCCAGGAAGCTGCCCATGTGTGGAGTACCAAAATCGCCAATCTCGGCGCCAGATGTGGAGTTTTGGATGAAACATCGGGTCTTTCCGGATGTTGCCAATAAGTCCGAAGGCTCTCAGACTGCTAGCAATGACTTCCCTGATTGTTTAAGCTGCATGAATGAGCAATGGAAATTGTAAACTTAAAGCATATATAGATGTTGAGCCCATTATTTCTCGAAAGTTTACTCTCCATGATGTTTTGCTTGTCGTGATAGCATACTCGTTGCCCAAATTGGGTCGATGGTGTGGAGTTTTGGATGAGACATTACACCCAATTGGGTCCACATGTGTGGACTTTTGGATGGGACGTTGAGCCTCAAAAGTGCCCTCATGTGTGGAGCTTTGGATGAATGCTCTATAGGAATAAGCCGGGGGCCTCATGAAACCGCCCTCGATCACAATGGCCAATGAGGAGCCTTGATGAGAACTTGATATAAAATGACATGGTCAGCAAAGGGGTGTGTTTTACCCAGGGAAATGATCGTTCAACATCTAACTCTCTCTCGCGAGACGAAGAGCTGGCGGACCGTTCCAACTCCGCTATGTCTCCGTGCTTCTGCCGCTCCTTGTCAGCTAAGCTTTCCGTTTTATACTTACTACGGTGGCTGATCGGAGCCGTAGAGGCTTGGAGCGAGTTGCACGTCGCCGACTCGCGGTGCGCGTTCGATTCTCGAAAAGCTCCTGCAAAATTCAGCCAACAACACGACTTGGAAGCGCCGAGCAGAGTACTCGGACATGGCATATGGCAGGCTTCTCCTGGTCTGTTTCTCTCTCCTCAGTCGATGAATCCGACTGCTACGGACGCCACTCATTGCTCGCGGTGCATCGAGCGCTCAGTGCTCGTATGTGTCTCTCCTGTCCTCCCACCGCATTTGCTTTCCCGTGAAACCCCTCTCGGCAAGCCCCCGCTGGGACCTCTTGATTCACAGAAACCAACTGTGACGCTCGCCACCAATGCCTCGAGGCGCCTTGCTCGTTCTCCCGAGTCCCAACGGGTTCCTTCTGGCCGTCGTTCGGCCGCGTTTGCTTTTCCCTCTCACTCGGGAATATTAATGCTACGCATTAGAAGCCAGAGGCGCTGCCGAACACCAAATGCGCAAGCAGTTGCTCGTCATCCGGCCGATTCGGAGTTGCCGCTTCTCCTCTCAGGACTGTCATTGTCGACTCTCACGGAGACACCTTCCTGGCATTTGTCTAGTCATGAGCACGACCCCCACTGCTTCTATCGACGCTCGCGTGCTTGCAGATGAAAGTACCGGAGCCACGGGTGCTGGGCCGCCAGGACTGGTTGCATCTGCGCCAGCCCCTGAGTCGCAGCACGCGGTACAGGATGAACCTCCCAGGCCCAAGTACCTAGATCCTGAATGGATGAAAGAAGGTGAGTATCGAACAGACCTTATAGCTGCCTTAATTGACGCGTTGCTCGAGGTGTTCCGGACGCGAAGTTCTACAAGGACTACCCACCCGACGCATGGGGCGAGGAGGCCTCGCCGAACGCGCGCGTGTGGAAGATATACCGCGACGATAGAACGACCGCCGACGCGGCGACGCTCAAATCGTGGAACAGCACCATAGATGTGCTTCTAATCTTTGTGAGTGCCAGTGCACAACGCCGGTTCATTTAGATTTGTGACTGAAGCTGTGCTACTTACAGGCTGGTCTGTTCTCTGCGGTGTCTACCGCCTTCATCGTCGAGTCCTACAAGTCGCTGCAGCCCGACTACACCCAGTACATCGCGAAATTCCTCTACGCTGCTGCGACGAATAGTTCGGCTGCAAGCGGCGGTGTTATGATGTTTCCGACTGTGGCCTCCATGGGACCCCCGGATAGCTTCGTCCACCCCCCCGCGACGTCGCGCTGGACGAACGGGCTGTGGTTCACGAGCCTGGTCATCAGCTTGACCGTCGCGCTCTTATGCATCCTGGTCAAGCAATGGCTTGACGAATACCATGGCCGCATCACACGCTCTGCGCCATCCTTCCGGGCATGGGCTCGCCGCCACCAACTCTATTACCGTGGCCTGAACACGTGGGGCGTCCCCGCTCTTATCTCTCTCTTGCCGCTGCTCCTACACATCTCGCTGTTTCTATTCTTCGGCGGGTTGGTTCTCTTTCTTCGACCTCTGGACGTTGCCATCGCTGAGTCGCTGCTGGCCGTGCTTGCCTGTGTGCTGCTTTTCTACGTCCTCGCACTCGTGATTCCCGCACTGCGCGTCGAATGCCCCTCATACATGCCGCTCCTATCGCATGCGCGGTTTGTGATTATTTTCGGCCTTGCGATGCTGGATTCCGCTAACCTGTTGCTTCTGCGCTTTATCCAAACCCATTTCAATGAAACCCTCCGACTCCGCAATTCCGTAATGGCACGTTTCCATTCCAGAACAGTCAGCACGTCAGTGAGGCTGTATGACCTCCTTGCTCGCACTCAACGCTTTGCGTGGGAGACGATTGCTATAGATGTTCAGCAGCTCGACCTCGATGGTTGGGCGCTCACCACCCTCCTCACATCGACGAATGACACGGACATCATAGATGCTGGCATCGAGGCCATCGGTGCAACTTCTGCTGAGGCCACCCTCGAGATCATAGTGCGCAACATACACTACGACATCATTTATCATCGCACCAACGGGGATGTTCTGCACACATGCGCCAGTTCCAGCGCCTTTGCTGTGATGACCGTTGCACGACGTGTGCAGGCATGGTGGACCTTCAAAATGACGCAGCGCAGAGTCTTTAGAGTCACTTCGTATCCTCGTCATAGACCAATGGCGGACCTTTACTCGTTCCTCGGCGTTGGGGGCATGATGATCCAGTTAATGGGAGCATATAGTGGGCAATGGGACATCGAGGATAGCCACCGAGACCATTATGTGGCCGTTGCTACTTCACTGCGAGACCTACTCTCCGCTCACGTTATCGCGGAGTCATTGGGCGGAGAGAACAGTCATGACAGCTGTAGCGGCGTGCTTCCCAGCACGAGTCCTGGTCGTGCAACATACCTGCTGTTCCTCGCCATGCTTCCAGAACTCGACATATCTCTTGGGCAAAATCTGGTCCCCGTTATTATGCTGACGTTCTGCTCGGGCAACTTCTCACAGGCAGATTCACACGAACAGGTACTAGCCCTACGAGCCGTGTGCACGGCACTCGACGAATGCAAACTAGGACGCGATGTTGCAGCGCCGTCCGGACATGGGGACAATGATATTATCGTTCTCTTGGACCGCTTATTTGTGCTGATCACCCTCAACGGCGACTGGGTGTGCAACAAAGCAGTTCGCCTCTTTGAACATCAGCTCGGCTTGCTGTCCTTTTCAATGCTGCACTTGGGGCTGATACCAGCATCACTGCAATGGGCGCAACTCCCGGGCTTCGCAGCATTTGTCTCCCAGCTACCCAAATTCGAACAGCGCGTCTCGCATGCGGGTCTTATGGGCTTCATTGCTCTGCTGGAGAGAGTGGATGAGCCTAGCTACGAGGAAACGGCGTCATTCAGGCAGTATTGGACCTGTGTTGCTACACTTCTCAACCTCAGCTGCGGATTCGGGCTGCCGTCCGAGATTTGGCTATGGGATGCCCGCGGGCTGGCCCAGATAGTCGCGAATTTATTGACTGACCCGCAGAGAACGCGTTTTTTTCTGGATCCCTCATCCGACGCCATCCTTTCAATGTTTCTCCAAATCTCAGGTGCGGTCGGCTCTCGCATACTCGATGCTTTGAAGGGGTACAGCCCGTTCACTACAATGGCCGAGGGACTTTCTTGTCTCTTGTGCCACAGACAACGCCGTCAACTTGTTGACACAGAATTCATTGCACACTTCTTCACTGGCCCATTTTTGAAGACTCAGTTCCGCCAGCTGATCACGGAGCATATGAGGGCGATGACGATGGCAAGGCATTGTGCGCGACTGTCGCTCACTGATATGCTGCATATCTGCGATGAACTGGAGAATCCGAGTGGCGGGGAGACTGCTCTCGGTGAGGATGACATTGCCTTTGTGGGAAGGATCCGTCGTGGGTTGCTGCCCGGCGGGGAGCTAAACGGAGAGTGCGCGCCATCCTGTAGCTGCATGGCTCAAAGCACAGCTCCGCATCTAGCAGAATCGTCGGTAACGCGCTGGAGAAACCGCATTCTTCGAGGTCTACGTCCAACCAGCGCCGACATCACAGTGTGATGAAGAGTCCTAGTCGTCAAATTTACCTATATGGCACATGTTCCCGGAAAAGATACACATTGCGTTCATGACGGAAGTCTTCGACTCGAGAAGCGATGCTCAAACCGGCGTTGAAGCTGGTCCGCCACGTTGAAAAAATCAGCAGTGTGGCCAGGCATGTCGCAAAAAGCGTGTCTGTCGATTTCTTTGCTCTTTGACCTCGAATACCGATCCAGATGGCAGACTTACTTAACCACGAGCGTAGTCTCGTAACCAGACGTTCGTTGCGTCGGAGTTGGAAACTCCGTTCGGCAACGAACGAAGACATTTGTCGGAGTTTGAATGTAGCGGCTGGTTACGAGCCTACCACGAGCGGAAGAGAGCCTGTTCGGCGGAGCCCCAAAGCGCGGTTGCTCCGCTCCGAGTTGCTTACTCGTTCACTGGGGAAATGCGCCCTCCACAGAATCTATCCTTGCTCAACCGCAACGCCTTTGGAATTTCCCTCGTGATTTCACTGGGAACCAACAGCGCAAGGCAGCTTCGGAACGTGCGGCGACCTCGTGACAACGTTTTGCCTTTCACCCACGGGTCGCGGCGCCGCACGGTTGTGCCGCTGTAATCCCAGGCTTCTTACTACATCTGTCATCCTTCTGGCCCAGGCGTCACCAGGTCTGACGGTGCGCCTTGTCTTAATCATGTTATCTGGCGCCAATCGGTCCAAATGGATGTGCTTGCCGGCTTGTCTATGCCTCAGCCTGCGACGAAATCGATGTTCTAGGACATGTCGAAGTCCACAGTGCAAGGTTCATATATGTACGGGAAGACCTTGTCGCTCACCTTCATCGGATCTGGACTTGCGGGCGCACGGTCAGGGAGTAATATTGCGACCAACGGACACTCGGAGACTCTACACCGCTGCCGCAGGCTCCGATGCCCTTGATATACCGACGTCGTGATCATCATCGTGGACGAGCACCAACTTGGTGTTCAGCAACATATTCCAGCTCCATCCACACCTCCGCGCCCGCCTTTGCGCATTCGCTTTGTATCAGCTGGGTTGTTGGCAAAACGTACATCCTCTGGGTGCGCTGCCTAAGGATAATTTCACGGTGACAGGTCATGTGTCCCTGACCCTTCCTTCCTGCACTGCCGAGATACTGTACAGGACTGGCACAACCCCCGGATGCCAACCAATAATTCAAATCGAGTTGGACAGCGACCCAAACCTCCGAGTCCGATCCGCCGACCTGCGCTTCGCTCTTTTGGTCCTAATTCGTATAACCGTAACTTACCTACCCATGATCACATAAATACCGGCGTCATTGGGACATCGCTTGGCCAGTCGCACCCCACATCACCATGGCCGAAGCACTCTTTACGCTGTCGTCACTCATACAGAGCTCTGTCGAGCAGATCGGTGCCATCTGCAAGGCCAAAGGCGCAACCTTCCCATCGCTCGACGAGCCCTTTACGCCGGCGTCAGAGGAAATACGTGCGGACCCGGGCGTCATGAGCGCCATCACCGTCCTCGTTGCCGCCGCTGAGCAGCTCGTCGCGACCGTTTGGCAGCCAGGAGGCACAGTTGCTGTGACCGCACTCTCGGTGTGTCGACTTAGTTGGGTTGCAAGTGGCCGAAGCATGTTGCTCATTATTGTTTGAATGCAGTTCCATGTCCCGTCCGCGCTGCGTGTTGCGACGACGTGCAATGTTGCGGAGGCGCTTCGCGACGCTGGACCCGAGGTACGCTCACGCGCGTTAAGCTGTATGCATGCTGATGGTCCCGGCCTCGCCAGGGTCTGCACGTTGATAAGATCAGCAAGGGACTTGCGGTGTCACCGCAGAAGCTCGGTGAGCGCATTCTGCAGGCTCAATCCTTTTAATGAATAGCTAATTTGTGCGTTTTAGCCCGCTCGCTGCGTCTTCTTGCTACAAAGCACATCTTTCGCGAAGTGTCGCCCGACGTCTTCGCCAATAACCGGCTTTCCTCTATGCTCGACACCGGAAAACCCGTGGCCCAGCTGCGCGCCGAGTGAGCCTATCCATGCCCTCATATCGATATTTTAGTCGCGGAATTCACTAATCTACGCGCTCGCGTGTGCAGCCCTGCAAACAAACACCAGGGCACGTCAGGTTTCGTCGCGCTGGTTGAGCACTGCACGGACGAGATGTTCAAGACGTCGGCGTATATGACCGAGGCGCTGACGGACCCCGCGACCGCGCTGTCGGAGGAGCCAGACCAGACCGCTGTGCAGCTCGCCATGCGGACGAAGCTCACACTCTGGGACTGGATGGAGCTCCCGGAGAACGCGCACATCCTGCGACGCTTCGGTGCGGCGATGACTGCCACCAAGATGCTCGCACCGCCCAGCACCATCTTAAACGGTGTGTTCTTTATATGATGGAATGATTCCATGTCGCTGACGGACCAGTTCGACGCGCCCTTAGGATTCCCATGGGGATCTTTGCCGAAGGGCGCGACAGTTGTCGACGTTGGTGGAGGAGTCGGGACCGTCACGCTCGTTCTTGCGCAGCAGTATCCCGATCTGCACTACGTGGTCCAAGACCGCGCGAAGACGATCGAACCCGATGCGCGTAATGTGAGCGGTACGCCTCCTCGGGATCCCTGCATATCGTTGACAATTGCATCTGTAGTTTTGGAATGATCACATGCCGGAGGCTCTCTCGTCAGGGATGGTTGTCCTTGAAGGTGAGTCGCAACGCTGCGACGGGGATGCATGAACAAGACTTTGTTGGCTGAAATGCAACTTGAACAGCAAACGACTTCTTCGCGGGGCAGCCGCGCAAGTCTGCAGACGTGTTCATCCTGCGCTTCATCATCCACGACTGGTCCGACCCCTACGCTTCGAAGATCCTCAAGCACCTTCGCGACGCGGCGGGTAGCAAAACAAAGCTCGTTCTTCTCGAGCAAATTGTCCCGTACGCCTGCCGTCATTCAGAAACCACGTCATCTCCAATCGAGGGAGGCGAAACGAGCTTTGGACCGGAGCCTTTGCTCGCGAATTTGGGCAGCGCAAGCATATCCAAGTATGTCGCGGACCTTCAGGTAAGCCTGTTCCAAGGCTCCCAAGTGCCATTCGTAAACGTAACCTCCACGACAATGTTGAACTAATCGTGCCATAGATGCTCATCACGCTGAATGCACAAGAGAGGACGCTCGCGCACTTCGAGCGCCTCCTGCTTAGCAACGGATGGCAAATTGAACGCGTACATCAGACGCCGGGCGCTGCTGCACAGATTATTGCCAAGCCAGTGTGAGGCAGGTCGAAGTTGTCGGACAACTGTAGAGTACAGCAGCCTATCATGGCATCTTGGCGAAGATCTCTCTTGTAACTCGGAGTCAACCTTCCGCACAAATGAATTCAGCTAGAGAACTAGATGATAATAGGTGCCCTGCAGGAAGCTAGAGAGAGTTTCGACCACGCTGAGAGCCAGTCTCGCTTACGCCCGACGGACTCCGCTATCGTGGTTTGACTCCACATGTACAGTTGCAGCGCTCTCCAATTTCTAACGGTATCACTGGAACCCTACTCGCCCTCAATGGCTCTTAACTCTGACATTCGTCTGCACATCTCGCGTCTGAGCCGCGGTCAGGGCTGAGGGCAGAGGGCAGAATCATTTGGCTTGTTTCCTGCGCAGCCAACGTACGCCGTACTACGCCCATACGATACTCTTGCATAGGTCTCTGGCTCCCGTCGCCCCACGAATTGACCCGGCGCCCGTTCTCAAAGTTTTGCCTTTTGTTTTCTGGCTACAGTATGGCTGGCTCAGTGCGCTTCTTATTTTCGTTCTGCTGGAGCACTCGATGATCCGCACCGCGTCACTGTACTGCCTGGCCGGGCCAGCGCCAGAACACCAGACCTGCTGCGTGCTCGAAATGGCCCAAACACATACACGCGTCACCAACGGTCGGCCCAGGCAACGAACTCGTCATGGTGTCATGGGCTACGTCAAACTGTCTGGCGCGTATAAAGGACGGACCCTGTCTGCATTTCTTGTCGTACAATACACCCACTACAACCTATCTCACGACTCGCTTACGATCAATTTAACAATGTTCTCCCACAAGCACCAGAAGGCCAGTACGGACGGCGCCCAGGCCCAGCAGCAGCAGCAGCAGCAGCCCTTCGCATCTCAGCCCGGATACAACGACGCGACCCCGACCAACATCACCGTGCAAATCCCCGCACACCAGCAGATGGCCCAGGGCGGTCAGCCACACATCCAGCAGCAGCCGCAGCCCGGCATGGGCGTGGATGGCGGCTTCGCGCCCGCCGGCCAGACAGTCCGTTCGAACGATGGCCAGCTGCACCAATTCGGCGCACCCGGTGCTGGCGCAGCGCCGCAGTTCCAGCAGCCGCAGTCCGGCATGGGCGCGGGTGACGGCTTCGCGCCCGCCGGCCAGACGTTCCATACGGACAATCGCCAGGCGCACCAGTTCGGTGCTCCCGGCATTGGCGCCGCGCCGCATTTTCAACAGCCCGCTGGCATGGGCATGGGCACAAGCTCACTCGCCGGTGGTCAACAGCGCGACTCGAACGACTTCGCGCACGCCGGCAACCAGCACCAGCACACCGCCGCTGGCATGCACCCCGCAACCGGCATGCACTCTAACGCCGGCCAGACCGGAGAGCTTCATCGCGGCACTGGCGCTGAGCGCAGCTTGCACAACCCCATGAACATCCAGCAAACTCCTGAGGGTTCGTCGAATCTCCGGCGTTTTGCATTCCTGTTGTATCTGATTATCCTTTCCCAGGCGGTATCGCTGTTGACGGACGCTCTGGCCTCCCTCTTGGCCACGCGACATCGAGCGACAAGCTCGTTGGCAAACTCGAGCAGAGCGTGGGCAAGATGGTCGGCGACCGGAAGATGCAGAACGACGGCGAGCTTCGCGCAACTGGAGGCAAGGCTGCCGTCGCTGGACAGGCTCGCGCGCCCGTCCAGTAGAGTACTCCCTTCTCGCGCGGTTCGGACATTCACGCACTGTGTACATTATCACTGTATCCCGTTTGTAGCAAAATACCTATATAGCACCCTATCTTTGAGAGAAATTTCTCTTGTAACTCGCGAACGGAAGTCAGGCTTGACTGACTATCATAATCGAGCGATGACTTACTGTCACCAACCCCAGATGCCCAGATCCATGTCGAGTCGGCGGCAGGATCAAGCGAACGGCCGACCGCCGCTTCTTCCTTTCTCGTCCTAATCCGTATAGCCGTACCCACGAATAAACGATGGAATAAATACCAGCGTCATCTGGACCCTGGGTGGCCAGTCGCCCCCACTGACCATTATCATGGCTGAGGCGCTCTTCGCGTTGTCCTCGCTCATCCAGAGCTCCGTCGAGCAGATCGGCGCCGTCTGCAAGGCCAAAGGCGCGACCTTCCCCTCGCTCGATGAGCCCTTTACGCCAGCATCGGAGGAAATACGCGCAGACCCCGGCGTCATGAGCGCCATCACCGTCCTCGTCGCCGCTGCTGAGCAGCTGGTCGCGACCGTGTGGCAGCCGGGAGGCACCGTCGCTATGACTGGAATCTCGGTGCGTCGATATTGCAGGTTTACGAGTGTCTAGATATGTTGTTAAGCATCGTGTTGCAGTTTCATGTTCCGTCTGCACTGCGTGTTGCGACGACGTGTAATGTTGCCGAGGCACTTCGTGACGCAGGCCCTGAGGCATGTCATCCGGCAGTTTAAGCCTATCTGCATGTTGACGGTCCCGGCATCTCTATCAGGGTCTGCACGTTGACGAGATTAGTAGGGGACTTACGGTCGCACCGCAGAAGCTCGGTGAGCTTGCCGCACGGGCTCGCCTCACTCAATCTCTGGTGACCTCTGTATCTCAGCACGTTCACTGCGTCTGCTGGCGACGAAGCACATCTTCCGCGAAGTTGCGCCCGATGTCTTTGCGAACAACCGGCTTTCCTCGATGCTCGATACTGGCAAACCCGTGGCACAGCTGCGCGCAGAGTACGCTAGTACCATTTGCATTCCACTCGCTTCCATACTGGCGGGATTATCTCACTAACAGGCGTGGTCGCTTGCAGTCCGGCGAACAAACACCAGGGTACCTCCGGCTTCGTCGCGCTGGTTGAGCACTGCACGGACGAGATGTTCAAAGCATCGGCATACATGACCGAAGCGGTGACGGACCCCGCGACCGCGCTGTCGGAGGAGCCGGACCAGACTGCCATGCAGCTCGCCATGCGGACGAAGCTCACGTACTGGGACTGGATGGACCTTCCGGAGAACGCACACATCCTCAAACGCTTTGGTATGGCGATGAACGCTGGCAAATTGGTTGCCCCACCCAGTGCAATTCTCCAAGGTATGTCCGATTATTCCATTTGCTTGACATATCATTGAACATGGCTGCCGCAGCGTTTGAATGGGGAAAGTTGCCAAAGGGTGCGACGGTTGTCGACGTTGGTGGAGGCGTAGGGTCCGTCACCCTTGCTCTCGCGCAGCAGTATCCAGACCTGCGTTATGTGGTCCAAGACCGCGCGAAGACGATTGAACCAGATGCGCGTAACGTGAGTTTTACGCATCCCTATTTTCCCAGCCCCGGCATTTTGTTGACTTGACCGTAGTTTTGGAAACAGCACATGCCGGAGGCCCTCTCGTCTGGGAAGATTGTCCTGGAAGGTGAGAAATAGCGTCTTGATCGCATACCTACCAGTGAGACCACCTTGGCTGACCTATGAGAAAGTAAACGACTTCTTTACGACGCAGCCGCGAAAGTCCCCCGACGTTTTCATCCTGCGCTTCATCATCCATGATTGGTCCGACCCTTACGCCTCAAAGATCCTCAAGCATCTGCGGGACGCGGCGGGCAGCAACACACGGCTCATCATCATGGACCACATCGTCCCGTACGCATGTCGACATTCCGAGACCACGTCATCCTCGATTGAAGGGGGCGAAACGAGCTTTGGGCCAGAACCGTTACTCGCGAACTTGGGCGCTGTCAGCATACCGAAGTATGTTGCCGACCTTCAGGTATGTTCCCCAGTCCCAGAAACCGCCGCTTGAGTGAAATTAACCGTGCTGTAGATGCTAGTCGCTCTAAATGCGCAAGAGAGAACGCTCCCACACTTTGAGCGCCTCCTGCTCGGCACAGGGTGGAAAATCGAACGGGTGCATCAGACGCCCGGCCAGGCAGCCCAGATTATCTCGAAGCCAAACTAATGTATACAGGGCACTTCGTGCGTTGTGTGAGTTGTTGATGATGTCAAGCCCTTGTTTTCTCGGCAGCTCTTCATCCCTGTTCAGACTTGATTACAAATTTACCTGCACATGAAGTGCCATCGATTGGTTGGTGGTATGAAAGAGCAGCACATAAGTAGATTCAGCCTCCATTGAAGAATCCGCACATCAGCGGAGTTTGAGACGCGTTGCTCCGCTCAACCGAGAACGTATGAGTTGCAGACAAAACCAACCAACCAAACCAACCAAGCCAACCAACCAAGGTCGGATCATACGGATCAAAGTGACCGACGGTTCGGCCGAGCTGCCGACGCTCCGTGTCGCTGACCGCTTTCGTCGCCTGCCGGAAATTTGGGGCAACCCTTCTTTTCCCCACATTTTTCGTCGTCGTCGCCGTCATGTCCACCACCGCCCTTGCCGCCGCCGCCGCCGCGACACTACTGGCGCCCGCGTCTGCGCAGCCATGCATATCACAGCCCTTCCTGCCCTGGCTGGCCGGCCGAGTGCCCCGACCTCGCCATCCGCCAGCAGCTGGCAGCTTGGCCTGCCGCATTGGTGCAGCCCGCCGTGCGTGTGGTGCGGCCCCTCCCCCTTCACCTTTCTAGTCAGCTGTGACCGTCGCTCTGCCCTCCCTTTTTATTTCAGTCGTGTTTGACCTCGCCTGTGCGCACGGCCATAGATCAGCATCGTCCAACTCCCCACATGCCCCCAACCATGCCCAGCCCATAATCAAGTATTGCACCATGCTTCCCTTTGCTACTTGTATTGCAATACGAGCATCCAACCTTTTAACTTCGCTGTCACTGACGCGCTGGTGAATCTCGGGCTTGCTTTATCCTACAGGCTAGCCGACCTGCAGCTGCCCCAACACGCTCAAGTTTCCGCATGTTCCTCGACGCCCAGTGACACCCGCAACCGAGTCGCCTCTCTCATATCAGCAGAACACCGGCTGGCCCGTGGCAAGTCGTTTTCTAGTTATTGAGCGTTGAGCTGGTCATTGCTCAGCTCCATGTACTGATTCCTCCCCGCCGCCACCAACATGCATTTATCATCCATGTGCCTATATTCCTGCTCTAGAGCTGCATTCGACTTTCATATACCCCAACTGCATTGAACCCCTGCATTCGGGACCGTTACGGTTACCAGCTTCGAGCAGATCGTCGAGATTTATTTAGTGACCTTCGACGAATATCTATGTGTACCAAAGTTTTCTTATTAACTCAAGCCGTTTCCAAGCAGGTGGTGAAACCTTTGATTCACACCCTTGACTTGACTGTTGAGTGCTCGGCTGCATGTCCCTGAATGCTCGGTGCAGCTTCCGTTTTGCCTCCGCGAGAGTCCGTACTCTCAACAATACGCATAGGACAAGTTCCTTGACTCTGGAAGGGGCACATGATAACACTTAAAGACCGAAGCCTGTGGGACCGAGATATTTCTCTACAATATTTGGTTGTTGGTTAGCTTGGTTGGTTTGGTTGGTCGGTTTTGTCCGGAAGTCCGACGTTGTGGCTCAACCTACAGCCGTAGCCATCACTTTCCTTCGTGGCGCGACGGCCGACGAAGTGCTGTGAATACTCGCTCACACTACATTCTGTCATGATTCTATGGCCGCTCGCACCTGCGCCAGGCTCCAAGCCGAAGGTTTATACCGACTGCACGCGTGGCGGCGCCAAGTTCCGCCGTTTTCCCTTTCTCGACGCGTGTCGTTCAGTCTCTAGCTTCTTTATTTGCGGCACTTTCTACTTGCGGAACTCAAGCTTTGTCATCAGTGCTTGGGTATCAGGCAGCGCGCTCAGTGAATCGTCAAGCTCTGCCGAACAGAATTCTACCTCGTCATAGCGTCAATTCCGCCCTGCTGTAGAAGCATTCTCCAGGAACCCCAGCCCTTTCCCGCGTTCCTAACATATGGTCATTCCTCTATCGGGACGTGTACGGTACGTATCGCCGTCAGATGTTATTTACCTTGACGCTGATAGGCCTTATAGGTCATTGTACCTCACACGCATTGCCGCCCGACGTTCAAATGGCTGTAAAGCCTTTGAATCCTCAGACCTCAAGCCGACGAACGCCCAGATTGTTGCGCGAGTTCTTGTGTCACCACATAAATGGATGTTGGAGTTGGAGGCACAGGTCGATCAGTCCCGCTCACTCGCACCGGAGTACGGTGTACCGCGCAACGATGGCCCAGGAACTCCTCTCTTTAGCTAGGCTCGTAACTGAGTCTGTCGCTCGTATCGACGAGCTTTGCAAAGCCAAGGGCACAAGCTTCCCCTCGCTCAATCAGCCATTCTCGCCGGCGTCCGAGGAGATTCGTGCAGAGCCGGGCGTCAAGGACGCGATTGCAGTTCTTGCTGCCGCCGCTGAACAGATCGTCGCGACCGTCTGGCAGCCCAGTGGAACAATTATTCAGGCAGCTCTTGGGGTATGTCTATCATAACTGCGACGCTATCTCAAGCTGAGAAATCCTCGCAGTTCCACATCTCCTCGGCCATGCAATTAGCGATGAAGGGCAATGTGGCAGAGTTTCTCCGCGAAGCGGGTCCCAAGGTATGCTTTAACGGTCGGTAATTGATCAGATTCACTCAGCTGTGGATGTGCAGGGTGCCCACGTCGACGAAATATGTGACGGTCTCCATGTAGCCCCGCAAAAACTTGGTGAAGTCTTTGACACACGCGTGAACTGTGACCAACTGACCCGGCCGGCAATAAAGCGCGCTCTCTCCGCCTGCTTGCGACAAAGCATATATTTCGCGAGGTCACTCCCGACGTCTTCTGCAACAACATCCTATCCTCGATGCTCGATACTGGCAAGTCTGTTGCTCAATTGCGTGCGGAGTGCGTTAGCGATTCCCCAGACCAGTTATAGTACTGGCTAATTTATACCACTGGCAGTCCAGCGAACAAGCACCAAGGCACATCCGGCTTCGTCGCGCTGGTTGAACACTGCACAGACGAGATGTTCAAGGCGTCTGCATACATGACTGAGGCGTTGATGGGCGAAGCGACAGCCGCGTCCGAGGATCCCGACGACGCCGCGTTCCATCTTGCGTTCCCGAGCGCCAAGGGGACGACGTTCTGGGGGTGGATGGACCTGCCTGAAAACCGCGCGAGGCTGCAGCGCTTTGGGATGGGGATGGTCGCTGGTAAGATCACTGCCCCGCCGAGTACGATATTTCAGGGTACGCTGCCATTATAACGGCTACCGCGCACTTCTGAAAATGCGGTTACGGTCGCAATCGCAGCTTTGGACTGGGCCGGTCTACCTGATGGGGCGACTGTTGTGGATGTCGGCGGCGGGGTCGGAGGCGTCTCCCTTGTTCTTGCGCAGGAATACCCAAAATTGCATCTCGTGGTGCAAGATCGCGCAAAGACCATTGATAATGAATCTTCCCTCGTGCGCTCTCATCCACTTCCGCTCTGTCAGAGTCATTAATAAGGTCTAGTTCTGGAGGAATAATATGCCAGACGCTATCACGTCTGGCAGAGTCGAGCTTGAGGGTGAGTGCATTCTCTGCTCCGAGAGTCATGTCTGTGCGGCATGATGTAGACATTCAACACATACCGCAGCGCACGACTTTTTTGAGCAGCAACCGAGAACTGGGGCGGCCGTCTTTATCATGCGATACATCCTCCACGACTGGTCCGATGCTTACGCCGCAAAGATCCTTCAACGTCTACGCGACGCAGCTGGAGAGAATACATGCCTCATCGTCGTCGACGCGCTGGTCCCTTATGCTTGCAGAGATCCGAGCGTCAACCTCGCAGCAACCCAGATACGCGTGGGAGAACCCACGTCTGCGCCGGAGCCGCTGCTCTCTAACATGGGTATCGTCAACGCAGGTGGATATCTTCTTGATCTCGAGGTGCGTCACTGTGCTATCTCCTCGTTACCTCATTCCGGCTGCACATTAACGGAAATCTGCAGATGCTGGTCGGCTTTAATGGACAGGAGAGGACACATATACATTTCGAGCGGCTGATGCATCGCTCCGGGTGGAAAATCGAACGCGTGCACCAGGCGCCGGGAGGCGCTGCAACTATCATTGCCAAACCAGCTTAAACTTCTGTGACCTCAGGCTTTCCCCAGGCAGACGAGATATCCGCTGCATAGATAAACTCCAAGCCATGCTATCTTTCTGTAACGTAACAGTTCTTCTATCTTGGAACCCAACTTGAAGCTGGATGATGCAAACTCACGGCTAGCAAGGGGGCGATCTCTCCTTTGGGACGAGAACCATCTCCCAAGTCTGGGTTGATAGAGCATTTGCGTATTGTCTGGAAACAAATTGGCCCTGATGATCTTTTGCCAAGCAAAAGCCCAAACTGTAGGAGGACAAGAGCGGACCTTGAAAGCGCGGTTGCTCCGCTCAACCTGCTATCGCCTCGTCCATTGCTCACACACAGACCAGAACGAGTCCACTCAGACACTTCGATGCGCTCGCTAGACCTTGACCGGTTATAATCACTGTCGGCTCGCAGCCGGGCACCTAAATTGGGTTTGTTCCGCTGCAAATTATGGTGACTCTCTTTCTGTTGACTTGAAGCTGTGACATGGCTCTCTGATAGCGCAGATCAGTACAGCAGCCCCTGTGTACCACGCGGCCCCGCACGATGCGAGCGCCGTTCGCGGCCTTGCAAACATTCTTCGAATGTCTCCAAATTGTCCCGGTCTCTAAAAAATGCAATCATTAGGCTCTATAACGTACGTAGTGCTGGCTCCAACACGTGTCCGCGACGCTGATAACCATTGCAGGTAAGTACCTCACCCCGCACATCTGGCGCCCAACGCATTCTCGGCTCGAGAATCGCGGGATCCAAACGTTCCAAACCGGCGAACTCCTGATTGGTACTCTTGCACCCATGATAAAAGGATGGCTGGAACCAATGTCGACTCGCTATCGCGCTGGGGCAACTTCTTGCACGATTAGCTACTGCCTACTGGTCCATCTGCATCATGGCTCAGACCATCCTCGCGCTCTCTGCCCTCATCTCCCAGTCGGCCGCGCACATCGACAATATCTGCAAAGCTAAGGGCACAAGCTTCCCCTCGCTCAACGAGACGTCCACCGCGACCTCGGACGACATTCGCGCAGACCCGGACGTCAGGCGCGCGATATCCGTGCTCGCCGCCGCCGCTGAACAGCTCATCGCGACCGTCTGGGCGCCGGGTGCGACGCTTCTGCAGGCCGCCCTCGGCGTATGTCATAGTCTGTTGGTGCTGTGGGGCTGAGATGTGCTGCGTAGTTCCATGTTTCCTCGGCGATACGCGTAGCCACGACGTGCAATGTGGCGGAGGTGCTCCGGGAGGCGGGTCCAAAGGTGTGTAGAGTACCGCTCCTTTTCGAGCCGAGTTTTGTCAGCTTCTCAACTTCATGTTGCGGCTCGACTTGGACCTGTTAGGGCGCCCACGTCGACGAGGTCAGCAGCCGCCTCCCACGCACTGTTGGGCCGCAGAAACTCGGTACGGTCTTCCCTAAAGTTCAATCAAACACTCGTGACGTGCGACTGACGCTGGCGCGGGACTACTGAAACCGTGTGTATAGCGCGCATCCTCCGCCTGCTTGCGACCAAACACATCTTCCGCGAGGTCTCGCCCGACGTCTTCGCCAACAACCGTCTCTCCTCCGTGCTCGATACGGGGAAACCCGTCGCGCAGCTGCGCAGCTCTGAGTGCGTCTGAAAATCGCACTTTCTTCGTTGTTAAGCTGACACTTGTACTGGCAGGCCTGCCAGTGCGAACAAACACCAAGGCACCTCGGGCCTCGTCGCCTTGATCGAGCACTTCACGGACGAAGGATTCAAAGCCTCGGGATACCTCACCGACACATTGACAGTGGCTGACAGTGTTCAAGATGAGCCGAAGAAGTCAGAGAAAACGGCGTTCCAGCTGGCATTCGGCTCGGAGGTCGGTTTCTGGGACTGGATGGAGCTGCCGGAGAACCGCGAACGACTGCAGCGCTTCGGCGTCGGGATGGCCGCGGGCAAGATCGTCGCGCCGCCCAGCGCGATGCTCCAAGGTTCGCAGCCTGTTCAACTTCATGCAACATCGCGGTGCGACTCGGAAGCTGGAACTGACTCGATTTCATACCCCAGCTTTCGAATGGGTCGCTCTCCCGGAAGGTGCGACCGTCGTGGATGTCGGCGGCGGCGTGGGATCTGCTTCGCTCGTCCTTGCCAAAGCGCACCCGCATATAAAGATTGTGGTTCAGGATCGCGCGAAGACAATTGAGGTGGATGCGCGTCAGGTTCGTCACCCTCTCTTTCCCTCTCACACACCTCACTCCCAGTGCTCCTCTGACGCTTTCCCCCCAAAAGTTCTGGAACGACCACATGCCGGAAGCCGTGTCGTCCGGAAGAGTCACGCTCGAGGGTGAGTACACTTACCGCGCGCTATAGCTGCCAGCGAGAGGCAGGACTCGGAGCTCCGAGCTATCATCTTGAGCTGATTCCCTCGCCACTCGAACCTAGCACACGACTTTTTCGAGAAACAGCCCCGGACCGCATCAGCCGTCTACATCCTGCGTCACGTCCTGCACGACTGGTCGGACGCGCACTCCCTGCAAATCCTCCGACGTCTCCGCGACGCCGCGGGCGCGCACACGACGCTCATCGTGATCGACGGCCTCGTCCCGTACGCCTGCCCAACTGAAAATCCGACAGCGCAGTCGCACCTTATCCTCGGCGGGGACGCGGCAGAATCCAACTTGACCTCCACACTCGTCGCTCCCGAGCCGCTACTCGCGAACCTCGGCATCGTCAGCGCGTACGGATACCTCTCCGACCTCCAGGTGAGCCGCACCGAGACCGGCTTACTTAGTCTCCAAGTTGTTGCAACTGTGACGCTGACGGGTTGGCAGATGATGATATGGGATTCCGGCGCACAAGAGCGCACGCTGCCGCACTTCGAGCGTCTGCTGCGCGACGCCGGGTGGCAGATCGTGCGCGTGCATCAGACGACGGGGCATGTTGCACATATTATCTCTAAGTCGGCCTGAGTGGGCTGGTCGAGGTGGCCAAGCAACTATCCAATCTGTATTATAATATAGTTTTCTATCGCGTGATCTTCTTGCCACGAATCTTTAGAAGACTTCTCGAGTTGCACTCGTACATCGCCCAGAAAGCAGCCTTGGCTTGAGTTGGATGGGCTCGATATCAACGTTGGCACTGTCTGCACAAAGACATCGTATCTGATGAGCACTCGTCCACATTTTCGAGCGCGTAAAAGAAACGCGAGATCGATCAATTCCTTCGCAGTGAAACAGGGTATTATTTGGTTTCAAATTGAATACAACTGTAGAGTACTAAATCGCAATAGTGCAAGAATGTCCAAGGGGTGCAAAGAAGAAAGCGATCTACTGGATGGGCGCGCGGGCCTGTCCAGCAGCGGCGGCCTTGCCTCCAGCGGCGCGGAGCTCGCCCTGGTTGTGCATCTTCCAGTCGCCGACCATCTTGCCCATGCCCTGCTCCATCTTGCCCACGACCTTGTCGCCCATGGTAGGGCGGCCAAGAGGCAGACCTGCGCGTCCGTCGACAGCAACGCCGCCTACAAGACGAGTCAGCCAGTCGTTCCGAATAAATGAAAGATAATAGACGGACCTTCGGGAGCCTGTTGGATATTCATGGGGTTGGGCAGATGGCGCTCGGCGCCGGCAGTGGCGCCAGTGCCGCGATGCAGCTTGCCAGTCTGGCCGGCGACGTTGCCAGTAGTGGGGTGCATACCGGCGTCGGTGTGCGCGTGCTGGTTCTGGTTCTGGTTGCCCATGTGCGCAAAGTCCGCGGGGTGCGGCTGGCCGCCGGCGAGCGAGGTCGTGCCCATCCCCGCGGGCTGCTGGAACTGCGGCTGGGCCCCCGTGCCGGGCGCGCCGAACTGGTGCATCTGGCCGTCGTTCGTGTGGAACGTCTGGCCGGCGGGCGCGAAGCCGCCGCCACCGCCCATGCCCATGCCGGGCTGCGGCTGGTGCTGGATGTGTGGCTGGGCGCCCTGGGCCATCTGCTGGGGCGCGGGGATCTGGATGGTGATGTTGGTCGGGTTCGCAGCGCCGTTGTGGCCGGGCTGAGGAGCGAAGCCCTGCTGGTGCTGCTGCTGCTGGGGCTGCTGGGCCTGGGCGTCGAGGGAGTTGTTCTTCTGGTGCTTGCGGGAGAACATCGTTAAACTAGTCGTAAGTGGGTCGTGAAAGGGCGGTTTGTAGTGGGTGCGTAGTTGGATTTGTGAGGAAAAGAAAGCAGACAGCGACCGCCTTTTATACGCTCCCGGCTGTTTGACGTAGCCATGACGAGTTCGTGGGGCGCGCCACCGGGATCGTCAGAGTCGAGCACGGTGACGCGTGCACGGTGCATGTGCCTGGGTGGGGTAAAGTCGCCATTTTGAGGACGCAGCAGATCTGGGTGGTCAGGCGCTCGAGCTGCACACTGGCGCCGGATCATCGAGCGACGAGAGCACCAGCAGACAGAACAAAGATAGCACACTGCGCCAGCCGTATTGTTGCAAGAAAAGCCCAAGTCAGAGCTGTAGGAAAGAGTCTAGGTCGAATCGTGTCGCAAAGAGAGCCGGAGCAAGTCGTCTTTGAGCGTTGTATCCAGCCCCCCTGAGCCCTGAAAGCGGCGCTGACACAGATGCATACGAGAATAAAGAAACTGGAGCCATTGAGCGGTCATTACTGGTGAGCGGGCCTCATTATGAGCTCGTTCGAGATTGAAGAGCATCGTCGCGCTGAAAGAGCCAGGACAGACAGACTCCGCTACAATCGCCGGGTGTAAGCGGCTAAAGCCCGTAGCCCACTTCATTGCCATTGGCTTTCCAGAGCACTTCCTCAGGTCGATAGAATTACCTGGGAGGACAGAGAGAGAGCCCTCAAATTTGCCTCACTTGTCCCAGAATTTTGTGACTGCTTGCCGACGAGAAATAGAATTATGGCATTGAAAATGAATGAAAGCGACAAAAGAATGAAGGAATAAATACGAATAGCGCGCGCAGTCCATCGGCACGCATGGCTAGACTAGACTAGAGGATATATCCGGAGAAGTCAAAGGCGCCAGGAAGCGAGCGCGCATCCTTCGCAGCCTGCTTGAGCTCCTCCCACCCCGGCTCGCCGACGCCGATCTCAAAGTCGCCTCCCCAGTGCGGGTCGGCGTTCGGAAGCACCTGCCTGTGAGTGGAGAACGTGTGTGAGCCCCGCTATCACGCATGCACGACGAAGGAAGCCAGTTGCACGCACCAGTAGAGCCACGACAGGCCGGCGGCCTGGATCTGCGCGGCCCACGTCGCGACGTTGCTGCCGCGGTTGCCGTCCGCGGGCCCGCTGTCGCAGTTCTGGTTCTGGCCCGTCTGGTAGTAGCACACGCCCCACTCCTGCATCATGAGCCGCTTGCCCGAATTCTGCGCACGCTGCACGGCCTGCTGCAGCTTGCCCGTGTCGAAGTCGCCCTGGCCGTATGCTGCACCGAGTTTAGACGAGCTTCAGTTTCGGAATGTACTGCACGGGAGACTGAGACGGACCGTGCACGGCGACGATGTCCAGCTCGGGGCAGTTCAGCCAGCCGTCCTGGATGGACTCGTCGAGCCACGACGCGCCGCCCGTAGTTATGAGGATGCCGTCGTTGCCGTTCAGCGCTGCACGGATCGTCTTCGCGCGGTTGCATTGCCAGTCCTGCCAGTCTTTCAGTCGACAAAGTCTGACAAGACGTCTGGCAAAAGCGCACCTGGTGGCTCTTGATGTAGTCCTGCCCAAGCCCGATCATCGCCTCGTTCTGCGCCTCGAACGCGAAGATGTATTCCGAGAGCTCCGACCATTTCTTGCCCAGCGACGTCTGCACACGGCCGGAATTCCTAGTCAGCATCCCCGTCTCAAGAGTTCAGCAGAGAGCAGAGTTGACCCACATGCACATGGTCCATAACATGGCGGAGGCGGTTATCGAAAGCCTCCTGCGCGTCCTGGCGCGTGTAGAACCCGTCAGGCCCGCCGAAGGCGCGCGCGTAGACGTCGCCGCCGCCCGAGCGGTAGAGCGCGTTGTTCGAGTGCATGGAGATAAGTAGCTTGATGCCGTATGCGTGCGCGTCCACCATCACGTCGTCCATCCAGCTGTCGCAGCGCAGTGGCGGGTCAGTACTAGTATCCTCACTGGAACCAAAAGGGAGAACACGCACTTGAGGACTGTATCGTCCCACTGACCGATGTCCGACTCAAGGTCAGGCGTGTCGCGAATAGTTGTGCCCTTCGTGAACCCGTTCTTCTGCCCGTCGAGCCAGACGCGGAGCACTTTCATATCGGCCTCCTGCATGGCTCTAATGCACGGATATTAGCAGCCAATCATTCAACGTCACTGAGACTATCTCACTTGAAGAGGTACTTGCGCTGGTCGGAATTGGTGCCCGCGGCGTAATATCTGTAGACGCATCAGCTGCAGCCACGGACTATCAGGAAATGGTCAGCTCACAGGTTTGAACCGCCAAAGACATTCGCGCCAGACCCGCCGTCAGAAGATGGGGGCGCGGAAGGAGTGGGAGTGGGTTCCTCGGTCGGCGGCACCGTCGTCGTCACGGGAGCAGACGTCTCGGTCGGAGGCAGCATGGTGGAGTTGGACGGCCCGTCGCAGCGGCGCTTCAAGCCGAGGCTGGGAAGCGCGGTGGCAACGCCGACCAGAGCGAGAGCAGCAGAAAGCGAGGAAAACTTCATATCCTGAAGTATGGAGAGAAAGGACTGGAAGATGATGAAGAAGTGAAGGCAAATTGGTGCTGGAAAAAGATAGAGACGACGAAGAGGCGAATGCGAGACTTTATAGGGATGCGGCGCACAGGTTTCGCCTATTAGCACGCTGATGGAGTGGCCGGCCCTGACGTTGACAACTGACGCACGATGCAAATCTGAAAATCACGGCGGCCGGGATGCCTGGAAAGGATAATCATTGTGCGCCCGACGTCCGAGGATCATGGTATGAATAGAGATTGATCATTGACGACGGCCGGGCGGTATCCAGTTGAGGTGAGGTCAAGACAGCGCCACAAGAGCTGAAGCCCCCTGGGGCTTTAGCTATAAATACGGAGCGCATCCAGTCAGAGAGACGCGGCGAAGTCCTATTGCACTTGCAGATGGCGATGTGTTATTGTGAGTACTGCACAGCCCTGCAGTAGACGATCCCAGGATGTTCATCGTGAATCATTGTTGGCCTGAATATGCAGCCAGGGCAGCCGCCAGCTGTACGGCATCAGGTTTCGCGGCGACAACGGCGACGTCTAAAGATAGTTTCTCGCGGAGAAACGTGGCAGTCGTTGGCCCGATGGTAGCAAGACGGACTTGTCTCCGGCCGTTTGGCTGTTGTGCATTCGGTTGGCCAGCGACGGTGGGAAGGACGAAGTGCTTCTGAAGGTGCGGAATCGCGAACTCGGTCGCAGACGGCGCAAACAGAACGATCCATGTCGTGGTTCCTGGACGAAACGTCAGCTATCGTATTCACTGTTGATTGGCGCGGTCCCGACCTTCTGGCAGACGTTCGACAGTACGCTCTAGGTCGTTTGCGAAAGTCTGCGAAGGGCCGGTACCGTACACTTGCAAGCGCTGCGATGCAATTCCTGCTTCTCGCAGGATGGCAGGGAGAGTATCCTTGTTCTTGTCCCCTACAAGCTCGAGCAAGCCCTGCTGGTCGCCGCGGCTTCGATACTCGCCGACGATGTAGTGCGCAAGTGCTTCTGCAGTGCCAGACTCTGCTGCCCCAAGCGTCAAGTCGGACCTGGGCGCCAATTCGCGAGGTAAGGTTTGTGCGAGCGCTGACAATGCCCGGGCCGTAGAATCCCCCACAGCGTAAAACGGAGTGCCAGACCAGTCTGCGACCAACTGGCTCAGAAAATCTGATTGTGTGATTACACGCGCCCGAACCTTGCAAATTGGGATCGACTGCTGCGACCGCTTGGGCAGCAACTTTCCACGCATCAGCAGCACGTGCGCTCGTTATAGTAACTCCAGAGTACACAGAGCCAGGGCCAGCACGGATGATGCGCTGCAGGTCATCTTGTCGCGCGAAGGTCGTGTCCAACACTGGAGTGAAGAATGGCAGAAATCCACGTGCAGATAGCTCATTCTGGTACGGGTCGTCCAGGAGAACCTCTGTAGGCGACTTGAGGAGCAGAACAGCTGTCATCGTTGTGGGCAACAAATAAGAGCATCCGAAGCCGACATCGGGAATGGTCGTGGTCAACCGCGGCAGCAGCAGCGGCGGAGACCGATTGGTGCTCGTTGTTCCTCCCTCCAAGTATAATTCGAAGGAAACGCTATGCGGATAAAAAATACAGCACGGGCATTGAACATGATTCCCAGAAGCAGCGAGCGGGAAAAGCTTTGGTGTGCGCTATTCTTCGTCAACATCGCCCTCTGCAGCCGCAGCACGAGTAGCTCGCCGTACGCCCCTGCCCAGCCGCCATCTCTCGTTGAGCACTTCAACAGGCTCGAGCCGCTTGCGCTCCAACACAGGCTGGTACCGCGACAGAGTCTTCACTTGGCCAGCGCCAAGTAGCACGTCCACGCTGCTCGGGTTCTTCGCGCCGGGGCTGCGGTAGCGGCGCGCGGTGTCAAGAAAATGCTTGTGCATGGTGGCCTGAATGAGCGAGCGGATGTAGGTGCCGGACATCTGGTCAAGCAACCGGCTGGGCTCGTTCGCATCTGTGCTGGCGTCCTCATCCTCGTCGGTGTCTTGCACCCAGGGCACGTCGGCAGGGTCGTACGCGCAGTCCCAGAGTACGAGCGGAAGACCGTCGGCCATCTGGTACTCTGGCTTGCGGTCAACGGTCGGCGCTTCCGTGTCGGACCCGTCGGCGTTGAGCAGCGCGCGCATGAGTTCGATGGGTTCTGCGCCGCTGCCGATGATGAAGAGCACGGCCATGATATGTCGCACTTGGTGCCACAGAAATGCCGTGCCAATAAGGTCGAAGACGTACAGCGCACCGCCCGTGCCCTCGACCTCAGATATATCCGCGCGGTCAATGCGACGCCGGAAATTGGTGATCTGCTTTGCCGCGTCCAGCTTGCATAGGTTGCGGAAGTCGTGCTCGCCAAGCATGAGCGACGCAGCGGTGCGCATTCGCTCGAGGTCTATGCCCTCCGGCGCGAAGAAATACTTGTAGTGTCGGTAACGGCAGTTGAAGCGCGCCGAAAAGGTCGGCGCAACGGGTGCCCAAGCTAAGATGCGTAGTGAAGAGGGCAGGACGCGGTTCAGCATGGAAACATATGGAAACTCCTTCTTGGAAGCTCCTGAAGGACCAGGTGTTTGCTCCAAGAGCTCGTCGTCTGACTCGTCTGCCGTGAAAGCCAGTTCGCCGAGATCGTAAGGTTCGTCAGATTCAGAGGCGGTGAGGGTGCCTTTTTCTGCTGTAGAAGGCTCAGCATCGGGTTCTATGGAAGTGGTAGCTGCTGCTGCTGCCGATAGGTCCTGGGAAGGCGGTATGATGCCAGGTCCTTCCCGCAGATTACTGCGAATCCAGAGCGAAACGACCTGACTGGCAGCGCTGACGCCCTTGTCCGTTCGGCCGCATCGATCCCAGCCGCAGCCAGCAGGGCCAGCGTAAGGATCTATCAGGCGTTTCTTGTACAAGGCCTCCTGCAGAACGGCCTCTACGGTCGGCAGAGCAGTCGGGTCGCCTTGGGACGCAAGCCCGTTGTATTCCCAGCCATCGTAGCAGAATTTCAGCGCGATCTTTTGTTTATAGCAGGTGGAAAAGTCGAAGTCATTGTCGCCTTTCCAGGCCTTTAGCGTTTCGTTACGCTTAGCGCGTAGCCTGGAGTTTTTCTCCATCTCGAGTTTGTGAAGACGAGTGATCAGCTCATCGCGCGTCCAGCCTTGGTATTTCGCGTGTGACATCGCGATGCGTGTGCTCGTACGGAGCACGAACGGCACGCTGGTAGAAGCCACGGATGCAAGCGGACCAGATGAGGTTGGAGTCAGACCGTGTCATAAAAATTCGGGCTCAGCGCGCCAACTCAGCCTGGACAAAATCGTAGACAGATGTCAAGTGCCTTACCCCTCATAATCCCTGGTTCTAATCGTATTTTTCGGACGCGTCTCTTTCCAATTTGTCATCTACCGCAAACATCGAGAATTGCGACCAGATTCGATATAAAATCTATGCCAACATTTTGGCGAACGGTTATAACAGGGTGGCAGCCTGGTCTACAAGCTGCATGATGGCCAAGCTACCTCCAGATACACATCGGGATGCATACTCCATGGCCTTCGTCCAAAGACCCTCCCACACGGCCCGACTCTCAGATAGTCTGACACGGAGGAACGCCAGCACGAGTATCGTCGCCCATGCATTTTCGTCGACAAGCTCAGCTGGCTGTGCAGCGCGACATCGATCGAGGAACGGCACCGGATCGCGCGACATGAGCGCGCCCAACGATGGTGACAGCGAAAAGGAGCCGTTGTACGCCTGCAGGCGAGCTATCTGTGTGACCCGCTCCTGGGATACCGCGGGTCTCTGTTGAGCGAGCCTCGGTCTTGGTGGGGAGAGACGCGGTGGGGGTCGTCGGAAGACTTGGGTGAGAGGGATGGTACGAGCCGGTCCGGACGAGAGTGTGACGATCTCTGCGAAGTCCTCCATTGCGGGAATGTAGTGCACAAATGCGTTCGCGATGAACATGACGGCAGGGCGGAATGCGTTACTAGTCCTCGAAGGTAGTATCGCGTAGGTTGTCGATGATCCACTGGAATCGGAAAATGTGGTGGATGGAGACGCTGAACTGGATGGAGGCGCGTGGCCCATATTCGGTGAATGGGACGCGGGTGGAGGCCGAGAATGATCTCCATTGACTTGTTCTGACATCTTAATTAGTCACAAACATCTCCTCAGTACGAGATGGCCTCACCGCCGTTATTTAGCCCGTCTGCTTCATCCTCCAATTCCGAGGGCAGCGTCTCTGGCGTTTGGAATTCGTCACTACCTCCCTCACTCTCGTTGTCGCCATCGTCCATACCATCGCCTCGATCATCTCCGTCATCCACAGCAACGAAAGCTGCATACCTACTAGCGATCTGATATGTCTCACTCAGAGCCACGATGCGATCCTTATCCAAGCCTTGTCGGACATCGGCAGAGGCCCCTTGCAGCGGCAATGAGGACAAGTCCCGATCCTCGAGTTCCATGATAAGACGCCGAGCCGCAAGGACGTGCAACAGCCTGGTCCGGCGCGCCTTTGCGGACAAAATGTGGACCGGAAAGCTCATCGTCGTTGGGCCACCCGCAGGAGTCAGTCCAACGACGGAGACATGCGTCGGAACGTTTGTCGTTTGGCTAAGGATAGCAGAAACCATGTAGCGAGTGTCTGGAAATATGTCTGGAATGAGGGACGGCGCCTGCAGCAGATCCTGCGAGCCGGCTGAAGTCGTAGAGCCGGAGTATCCCCAGTCAACGCTCAGGCTCTGAAGATTCCCAGACGGCTGCACGCGAGCAGCTTGCAGAAGCGTTGTGCAGCGTCCCGCAATGTCTTCTGCCAGACTCGCCATGAAGGACATCCCGTTTCCGACGCGAGCGAGTCCTTCGCAGAGCTCGGTAGAAGCACCATCACCGACCCCGATGGAGAAGACGCGAATGTGGTTGGACGGTCCCGCGCTCTCGACTTGAGAGCGGACGAACGAAAGAACACGGTCTGTATGCCATATCTACGAAGTTGTGAGCACACCCGTAGAAGATCCAATCGAAGATTGTACCTTGCCATCTGTCAGGACGAAAACAGACGCAGGGATGTGTGTGTTCCGAGTCCGCATTGCATGTAACAGGGCCGCGTAGATCTCAGTCCCTCCCATATCTGCTTGCATGGCATCGACTTGAACAGTCTACACGGTGCACGGACAGTCGTGAGCATAAAGGACGACTATCATATACAAATCAATGCGTACTGCATAGTCCAACATTCGAGGTGAATAGCTACGGCTGCTTGGCCACATGGGCAAGCAGTGCGAACCAAAGCTGACGATATTGAACAGCGTCTTCTCCGCGGGAAGACTCCGCAAGAATATCTGCAGCGCAGACTTGGCGAACTCTATGCGGTTATCCTCTTGCATGCTGCCGCTCCTGTCAAGGACGAAGATGTACTCCTGCTCGGGTATCGACTCCATCCCGAGACGCGGGACGAGAGTTAGAGACATGGCGACTGAGTTTCGCCGCTCGTCGACCTCCGCGATGCAGCGTGGCCGCGCGACGTCGGCAGACCGAACGGACATCACGAAATCTTTGTGCAGCGGAACATATGATGCCATATCAAGGCCAACAGTAGAGGTGAAGGACCCATTGTCCGTCGAGACGAGAATTGCGTGGGTGGGCGACGATATGCGCTCGATGGGAGAAGTCATCTGCACGTCGATTGCGAGAGATAATTTCGCGTTGCGGGACGAGGACGAGCTGCCTTGAAGTTCAAGGGGCACAGCTCCATAACGTTCCGCGATGTGCGTTGGGAACAAAAACCGAATCTCGCTGACTAGGTCGTCCTGTGGTAGGTCTTGGACATACTGCACAGTAGTCAGTAAATGCAATAGACAATGACGGCCACGCACCGTGATCACAATCGTAACATCTTCACCAAAGGGGATGGCGCCGACCGACATCACGAAAGCTGCTAGCTCTGAGCAAAATTGCGCGCCGGAGTACAAGCAGAACGCACCATCGGCAGCGACCTCCTGGAGCAAGCCCGCCCATTTATCATCAGCAACAGCCTTGTCATATTCTTCTTTGGCTTTGGAAATTTCCTTCACCCTCGCGCGAACTACACGACCTCCAGACGTTTCCATGTGGAAAGCGCAGACGGCAGCACTCGCTGGTGTTGGGAAAATATATCGTGCCCCAGCTGGGGACGGGACTGAAGTGCCGGCATGCTGGAAGCGTTGATTAACGACAACATGTGCAGATGCTGAGGGACGCGTCAGAGTCGGAGATGCTATCATGAACGCGACAGCTCACTGTCAACGATAGTAGCATGCACGTCGACGGCCTCCAGGGACAGAAACGTTGTCGCGCCATTCGCCGATTGTAAAGCAAGTCCGTGCGGTGGCTGGATCATTGAAGAGGCCGGATCGACGATGCGAGGGAGAAACTGATGACGCAGGCACGACAAGGGTCTTTAAACGGCTGCCCATGTCGCCGGCGCATGGCCGTGTGCAGCACGGTGCAAGCGTGGAAGCTGCCATATAGGAGTCATCGACATCGCAGGCGCAATTGAGTGCAGATTGTGATCGCGGCCCTATTGTGGCCTCATCCAGACGACGGAGGTTGTGGCGAGTAATATATTGCTGGAACGGCCTCACAAACATTGCCTCGTGGCTTGCTGTGAAAGGTTGGCTGCCGCGTTGCAGCCAGCAGCACAATGGGCTGCTAACTGAGCCGATGGCTCAGGAAGGTTCGCTGAAGCTCATGCAACGATGCTCATCATGTGTTTACAGCTGAGGCTTCGCATGTGAGGAGTGAATCGGGCTGAATTGTCGGATTTGAGACGCACCAGTCTGAATCCCTTCACGTCAGAACATCAATCACACTTGAAGAATTCGTAAATACCGTCTAGCACGTCCTTACAGCCCTGTTGGATTGTCGAGAATGATGCCGATAATAGTAAGAGAAGGTCAGGAAATAAGAGAACGTATGAGTTGCTGACAAAACCAACCAAACCAACCATGCCAAACATACCAACGGGCAGATATGACCGCTACGGCCGATTATACCCGTATGTCCGAATCCCCGGTGCCGCAGCTGCAGCCGCTCTGCATCCGGTGTTTGAGTGTTTGGCCGTCGTCGACTTTTGCCTCGTCGCCGTCGTCGATGCAATGGCGCCGSTGATGCGCTGTACGACACSGGCGTCTTCAGCCCCATCTCCCMTCACGATGTTCTTTTYCGCATAKCCTAARATTGTCTGCTGTYCCATCCAGTCCCGTCATCCTCGTTTCCCCAGGCCCCCGGCCCACAGCATCTGCCGCGATACGTGCACACGCCGCCACCGCGAACTCGGCGACGGTGTGCGGTGCTTATTCTCTGCCCCTTGCTGCATACTAGGATGCTGCGCCGCTGACGTCGTGTGTCAGTGCACGCGCAATGCTGCGTCGTGCACGATGGTACCCATTGCCGCCGCCGTTGCAGTGTTGCACGCACTGCGCGGCGCTGAGCTGCCATCCCATGTACACTTACATCGGCGCCGAGAGCGCGCGAGACACCGGCTTACGCCATGTTCTCCGTATCGCGCTGCGTACGCATGCGTCGGCCGCTCGCGCGGCCTCGTTTCCCCCAATCCCGCGCGCCACCTCGTCCTAGCCCCCTCCGCACCACCTCCGTTATATCCCACATACCGACCGGCATTGTGCCCATCCACGCCCACCGCGACTCTCCCGAGCTTGTCGCCGACTCGCCGAGATGTACGTGTATATATCCGGTTTCCGCTCTTATGCCCATCCTCCTCAGCTGGAAAAAAATTGAATTATCACGTTGGCATGTCGAAGTTGAACTGTACCTATAGGATATGACCATCGATCTCTTTTCAATCAATGCTCCCATTTAGCACCCGTGCAGCCGCTTTCGTGCAGGCCGAAGATGTTGCCCTGAAAACCACAGTGACAGCAAGACGGCATTATATTGCTTAGGCTCTTTTCAAGTTATGCTGGATTGCATGATGAAAGGGATAAGACTCAGAGGAGGATATGAAGAAAAGGATAGGAGGCGGGGAGGTCGCAGTGAGGAACGACCGTCGGGCTGTACGCGGAGATTGCGGCGCGGAATACGAGCTCGGTGGGCCGGTCGTTGGTATGGTTGGTTTGGTTGGCCGGTTTTGTCCGGATCTCCGACGTTGTGGGAAATAAAGTCAGAAACTCCGACAGTTGAAATGTTCGACTTGGACTCTTACCGTGTTGTCTTCGACCGCTTCCGATGAAACGCGCCGCATCTGAAGATGCCCAAGATGCAGGTAGCAAGAAGGCGAAGTTCTCGCCGGTGTCGCTAGGAACGCTTTTGGACGTGTCTCAACTCCAGACACACCAGGAACTTCAAGAACGATTCGCTTCCATCGCGCATGAGCTCTGCAACAAGTCAAGCCTACGTCTATATACTGATGAAAACGCTGCGAAGTTCATGTAGGCATTCGTGTTGCCAAGAAGACATTGCAGTCCGCTGACTGCTCCAGTGACTACAACATCCTAGAAATCGAGTTTTATTTGATCAAGGAAGGCCATAATGACCCTTTCACGCACGGGGAGGACGCGCAAAAGATAAGCGGGAACTGGTACTTTCACAAGGCCCCGACTCGTGCTGGTGTTGCTGTCGACGCGTCGAGTTCATCCCGCCAACCAACGACCGCTGGTGGTTACCGCGGCGGCACGCGCAAAGGACTGGACTTGACATTTGGCGGACCTTCAGGCTCTGGTATACGCGGCGGAATACTCCTTCGCTCTCTACGACGGTCTTCAACTGCCGACGCGAAGCTGATATCGGGTCCGTCACTGATCGTGGACGAGCTACTCGCCCAGAGCGATGCATCCAACGTCGCCGCGTTGGTTGCATACTGGACCACGTTGCGCGCGTTTCCGGACACCACGGAAGGCCCGCGTATGGTCATTGCGGCCCGCAAGGATGCTCAGTTGCCAGTGTACTCCTCGCCGCGCATCGGGCTCGACTTGTACAAAGCGCTTTCTCCACCAGCTGCCGATGATCCGCGCATTGTCTATGTTGCCCGCCCATACCGCTACCTCGTGCAGCCAGAAGCTCTAACAGCCAATGGTCGCATGCAAACGTTCGTCGGTCTTTACGAGGGCTTCCTGCGTGATACGAATCCCCAACGGGCGCTGGTCAAGGCCTGCGAGTCCGCGAACCTGAAAATGAAAACTGGAGAGGAGTACGCCCAGAGTTATCGCGCTGGAAAGAAGTCTGGTAGTGTTAGCAAGTACGTTGGCGCCAAGACTTCGAATCCAAAGGCGTATATCGAGATGGTCGGGGCCCTGCGAACGTTTCTGACGCCTGCACATTCCGACGACGCATCGACGCTGGGCGACTGATCATCAATTATTCCACCCGCATTTTTCAAGATGTCGTATAGTCCCTCGCATTGTGCGTCTGCATCTCTCCTTGCAATTCCACATACAGTGACTTTAATAATCTGACGGCTAGGCGCGTACATATCCACTCCATTGCCTCGGCACCAAGTCCAACTGGCTCTTTTTCATTCTCGTCCCGCACCTACTATGAACGCGCATGTCTGGGGACCGAGCGCGACCACGCACCGTTACCAATTTGCCAGCAGCTCCCTTGGCTCGACATCAAAGACAAGCACGAATGCAGCGCGTCCCGCCGCAGGCCTTAGGACCGCGCACGCTCTGATCCAGCTCGGTCACACATGCTGCTGTGCGCGCACAAATCTGTGAACCCGGCCGGAAAAGTCCAAAGCTTCGCAAGCTATCAGCAATTCATGTGGCTTCCGTCGATGCCCCCACACTCAGTTGCAGCCGGGAGGGCACATCATATATAGGCCCCGACCCAACTTGCAGGTGCAAGACGCCAAGGAAGATCTGGGACATGGCGACGACGTCGTCGATAATGGCTAAGAAGCCCGAGAAGGAAGAGCACGAGGCGGATGTCTCTTCTTGCCTGCCCCATTCTTGTTGTGCGGACCCCGGGACCATTGGTCTGCGGATATCAATTTTATGTGCGGCCCTGTCCGCAACCATTCGTGCAATATGGAGTCTTAATGAATGAGATCTGGGAGAGAAACGATTAAAAGCATGCGAGCGGCGGGAAGAGAACCCGCGCAGCATTCCCGGCGATAACCGCACCTACCTTGCCTCTGACGCGTGTATCACAAGACCCTTGCCCTGTGCTCGCCGCTATATAGAGCCAGGATGACTCAAACAGCACAGGAACCGTCTATCACTGAACGCAACGACCAGAGTCAGCCAGCATGCACTACTTTTACCCTGAGAGCTACGCTTACGACTCTAACGCGTTCTTCTTGCCCGCCGCTCGGTACTCACCGCCACGTTATAACGCCTTTTTGCCTCGAAACTACAAAGCACAAGACACTGGCTTTGCCAATGCGACTGATCCTGGTAAGTAGGGGCTGTTTATACCGTTCTCAACACAATCTCACCTGATATGTGTCAGATCTTGCGAAACTCTCACATGCGCAATTGCTTGAGCTCAACCAAAAGATGTTGGAAGAGACGGGCGTTGTGTCGCGCGAACGCGAGCTGATCTCACCGTCTTTGCCTATGAGCGAGATACGACGCGAATACGAAGGCGGCTCGTCTGCATTCGTCCGGCGCATAGACTGGCTTGTGAAGCAAGGTTACACCTCTCTCCGGCGGTCACGAGGCGACGGAGACTGCTTTTATCGATGTAAGCTTCCTTCCAGAATTTTTGTTAATTTGCTCTGGGGACTGAGATCTGCGTAGCTATCGCTTTTGCGTATATCGAGAAAATCCTGAACGCACCGGACGTGGCTTTGGCCGTGGCGAGCGCGCTTTCGACCCTGGACGCAACCCTGCCGCTCTTGAAGAGCGCGGGCTTTGAGCCCCTCGTCGTGCGTTCCACAAAACCGACGCTTTTCACCAGCGACTCTCACCGTTGACTACAGTACGAAGATTTCTACGAGGTCTTCCGCTCCGTGATCGAGCAGATCGTCAAACCCGACGGCGCGACGGGTGAACGGCTGACGCCCGCCATCCTGCTCGAGGCCTTCCAAACGGCGGAAGCGTCCAACTCGATTGTGGTCTTCCTGCGCCTGCTCACGTCAGCGCAAATTCGCGCGGATGCCGATAACTACGCCGCGTTCCTCTTCCACCCCGAGACGGGCGAGCCGATGGGCGTGCGCGAGTTCTGCGAGTCGTTCGTCGAGGCGATCGGGCGCGAGGCCGACCATGTGCAAGTCACCGCGCTTGCGCGCGCGCTGCAGGTCAATGTGCGCATCGCGTACCTCGACGGCCGCGGGTCCGGCGACAATGTCGAGTTTGTGGAGTTCCAGAACAGGATTGATGGCCTGCCTAGCGAGAGCAGTGGGTCGAACGAGGTTGAGCTGCTATATAGGTGCGTGTCGTTTGGAAGTGCTCTTCCATTGTTGACACAACTCTCTCCAGGCCCGGCCACTACGACATTCTTGAAAGATCGTGAGCTTGCGGTTCTAATATTTGCATTGTTACAGTACTACAGTACTTACTTCTGCTGATTGTTGTGGTTTTATGGCGCACGAATGCGCGACCTGTATTCGTACCACTGTTTTCAAGTCACGATTCCCAACGAAAGTTGATTTCCACGAGAGGTTTCAAGAGGTGCTGCTTAACCCACGGTGAACGTCGGAATTTTAATATCTTAGCCTTACTTGCACCTATTATAAGTGAGGTGTGATGTATTCTACAATACTGTTCTCATCCTCGAAACACTCCTTTCGGAACGCGCTCGTCGTCGCGACCCCTGTAGAGCGGATCAAGGTTCCTCTTGACGTCGGATGCTATAAATTGATATACTCGTATGCAGGAGTTAAGGATTCACGGCAAACCCGACTATCGTGGTATAGGGAGTCTGCGCTATGGGAATCAGTTTACTGAATATCTTCTCGCAGCCACATACCATGAAACCCCCCGCGGAATCGTTTGCAGCGAATTGCAAATAGAGATCTGCTGCGACCGGGCCGCGGTGATGGATGCATCTCTGAGAACTGACGCTGACAGAACCCGGGAAGAACTCAGATCTGGCAACACTCATCCCTGGACGTCGACCTCGCCGTCGCTAGCCCTGCTCCTAGGGCCCTGGGCTGCCTTTCTGTGTCTCGTGCTCCTGTCCCGGCGCTGGACCCGCTCCAAGTATACGCTCGTTATCATCCACCACTGGTACTCGAGGGATGCCGCAATACTCCCTCTTCGTTAGCGCCTGCTTGAGCTTGATAACCGGCGTCCTTGCCCAGGGCGGCGGTGGCGGGTTCGGCGGCGACGTCCAAATGGTCCCGCATACGAACGCCAATATTCGTTATTCGGCGGTCGCGAACGGGCTGGGCCATGCTGATTGCACGAGAGTACCGTCTCCCTGCGCAAGCAAATGGTGCGTTATGCTGCTAGACTCTGAGATCAAGTCTTTCTAACGTAGGCGTAGGTGGACCGAGCAGAACGAAGGCGGGACCGCGTACCTCGTTAGCACCAGGCATGCGACAACGGGTCCGGGCTCTTCGTTATCATTCGCTTTTTCTGGTAGGGAGCTGTCTGAACCCGTGTGACAGGCGTCTTTCTGACAGTCGTCCAGGTAGCAAACAGCTCATCTTGGGTGGAAAGCGCGACAGCAGTGTGTCCGCCGCCGTCTCGCTCAACGGCGCACCCTTTCCGCTGTCGAGCGACACAGACGCCCTCCTTTTCTCGATAACAAGCTTGAACCCTTCGAAGACCTACAATGTTGTTCTAAATTATGGAGGGCACGGCACGCTCGGTTTTGCTGGTTTTGCAGTCGACAAAAGCGCACGCGTAGCGTGAGTTGAGCCTTAGCTTTATTTCTACACATGCATTGCTCATCAGCTTTCAGCCCAGGACAAGCATTGCCTGCACCACAGGAACCCGAGCAGAGTCATCTGCCTGGACCCACGATGCAGCCTGCTCCTTCCAATCCAACCGAGCCAACGAAGACGCCACCAGGCCAGAGCCAGAAGCCCACAGACACGACGTTGCCGCCAGGCAGTGGGTCCACTTCGACTTCGTCCAAGCCGAAGCCGTCGTCAGACCCGGCAGAAGGCGCACAACAGCCATCCGACGCGCCGGGCGATCACGACGACACTTCTCCCTCAAGCACGCGCACGGCCCCGACGGAGAGCGGCACCGCTATTGGCCCCGATGACGGTAACAGCAACGCCGTCACCCCGCCTTCTGGCGACGACGACGAGAACGTCGGTTCCGACACCGCCAGCGACCAGCCTGGCAACGCGGGCGCTGGCAGCCCGCAGTCTAGCCAGAACGGCAGAAAGAAGACCACGGGCGCCATCGTCGGTGGCGTGGTCGGTGCCATCCTCGCGCTCATTCTGCTCGGCGCGCTGGCCGCGTGGTACGCCCGCCGGCGCGTCCTCGCGCGCCGCGCGCCGTCGTACGCATTCCGCCATGGCCCCGGCGAGTTTGCCGCGCCGCCGCCGCACTGGACGCAACGCCCTTCGTCGCCGCAACCCGAGATGGTTGAGAAGCCACTGCAATAGTGCACTACAGCAAGGTGTGTTTGTGTGGAGGGGCTGCACGGTGCACATGCTGTGGGGGTTGGACCTCTATTGTTATAGTTTTAAGCCTTGTAAGCAAGCGCTTTGTTGTTCTGCTGCGAATTCGACGATCACTTTATGTAGGATGCGCAAGCAGCTGCGACTGCCACTCTGCCCGTTCTCGCTCGGTACCGCCTACTAAAGCCCTTTCGATCTTCTTGGATTTGCACCCTGCGCCTACACCGCCTGAGCTCCGCGGTTAGCACGAGGATAGCCCTTCTCCCCAGATTTGCGATTGTTCTTCGCGATGTTCATGACTCAATCCCTTTGCTCAACAGTGCCTTGCCCGTCTGGTGCTGCAGCTCCGCTCCAAGTCGCATTCGTCCCGACCGTGAATTGCCTCGCACAGCCTGCTCCTGGACGTTTGGTGCCACTGAACGGGTGAAGGGCTAGTCTAATGAGACGCGAGCAGATACACTGCACAGCAAGGGCAGATCTTGGCCGAGACGCGCATCTTGGACTTGCGCATCCTGATTCCTGACTGTCTTGTCAGGGCTTTTGATCTGATACCACTGGCTACCCTACAACTCACAACCACATTGATCGCCCTTTCTAGTGATAGCTGCTGCTTTTTGAACCGCAAGTCTTTGACCTGCTGTGACCGTGCTGTTTACTATCGCGGTTGCGACTGACCTGGCTTGTTCATGCCTATTGCGACCTCGTGCTCACTGACGCTCCTCCAACATGATGCCTGATCATCGACCGAGCAGACGCGCGGTACCCAACCTGCATTAATAGACTGCGACAGTTTCCCGGGCAGTGCCAACAACGACACAAGCGAAGCGTGTCCCTGAGAAGCAGCGACGCTCCCGCACCCGTGGCTGTTCTTGTACTTGACGATCGGTGTGGGTGCAGTGTCTTTATCCCTTCACCAGTGCATTTCTGTGTTGTGCGCCGGTCACTTGCCTGCATTCTAGCCTTGAACACGCTCCTTGACTCGCTCTCACTCGCTTCAGCTCGACGCTGGAGAGATGCTAGCGTATCTCATCCTCCTTTTGACCATTCGTCTCAGCGCTGCCTCTAACGTGGTCAATTGCAACGACGGAACCACAGAGCCCGATCTTCAGCTACTTTTGCACGACGATTCTAAAATCGTCTACTCCCCTGTGGTGGATGGGTCGAATGGATTTTGTCCTCGAGATACTAATGGGTGTAAAAACAGCTGGTACGTAGCTGTTATGTCTGTTACATGGCAATGAATCAACCCTCGTTCAGGTGGCAGGAACCGAAGAGTACTAGTCTCAGTCTCAACTGCTCCGAGACAATGCACACAACCCAACTCGGTTCTGAGAATCGGACCATGTCTGTCGCATTCACTGGTACGATATCGAGTTGGAGGGCATTTCTCCGCATCATTGATACTGTATACTGCAGGTAGCAGAACGATCGCCGTCCTAGGGAAAGTCGATGGTGGGGCCAAGAAGGCCACACGCGTCACCATCAGCACACGTACTGGTAACACACCAATTCCAATTCCAGCCCAGCCTAAGGACGAAGGGCGAATTTTCGAAAAGACGGACGTCAAACCTCAACATACATATACAATGACATTGCAATACTCGGGCCAATACTCGGGCGTTGATTTTCTACGGATTATGGCCGTAGGGATCGACTCGAGTGGCACATTTCTTGACATAAGCGCCAAACAGTACGTTCAAATCGTATTTCGAGGAGACTCTTTCTAATCTTTCAGAACGAGTGAACCTTCTCAACCAGGTTCGAGCGCTGATAGAGATCCACAAGCTCCGACGCCCACTACCCATACAGACCGCGACCCTTTGAATGCTTCCACTGCCACTGTTACTCATTCTGATCTTCCACCGAGTGCTTCGCCGTCTCTGGCGTCCACGAAATCCTCTGTGATCGCACCAGGATCAACCAAACCCGCCGTAGAAGTTTCACCTCCTGTGGGACCAACAATGGGCCAGAAGTATAGCGCTACGACAATGAGCGATATGGCAGCACCGAGCACAACACAATCTGTGCAGCTGAAGCGTGGCAGGAAAGGACGCGGTGCAATTATTGGCGGAATTGTCGCTGGTGTCCTAATCTTCATCCTCATACTAGCCTTGGCGGCGTTGTACCTCCGTCGCCGCGTGCGAGCACGTCGTGCGCCATCGTACGCGTTCCGAACGCGTACATTCCACCAGGACGCGCATTGGACTGAGCGGCCTATATCTCCCATAGTCCCAAGCTCAGCCGAATGGGAGTCGTTCGCGCTCCCGCTGGAGAAGGACGGCCAAGTCGAGACGAAGAAGCAGATTCAGAGTGTGCAGACACCGTTATTCGACGAGCGTCGCGCGACGCTCGGCTCAGAATCTGGCCTCGGACTCGCTCTGTGACGTTGGTTAGCAAGGTACCTTTGTAGGATGTTACCCCAAGCGCTGTCTGTTAGAGCTCATAGGAACTTAGGCGCATTTTTGGACAATTCCAGTTGATAACTGCTCATCGCCTGTTCAGCCGATGTCCGGATCACCATGTATAAAGCTTCCGTCTCTTGCTCTTTTCCCATTCCTCTTCGACTACCTGCGATGCCGTCTAATCCAGCCCAAGCTGCGTACCGTGCCTGTGTGCGCAGTCCATTATTGTTCTCTAGCGAAATCCAGCGCCGTTCCTACCGGTCCCGCCTGGGTTGTCTGCTTGCGTTAGCGAGGCGGTGTGAAAGAACCTGCTTGACGGCCGCCCGCCTGCTGTACCAACGTCTTAGAACCGCCACTTCCGACTGTTAGCCTGCTTTATGAAGAACCATGACTGCGTCCGTGTCTGCGTTGACCCAAAACATCCACCGCGTCTTCCATCGCTCCAGGTCGACTGTCGCCTCTGCAAGGCGTGGCTGGTCCTTTATCCGAATCGCTGAACCCTCTTCTTCTGGCTTCATACCCCAACTCCGTTTCTTACGAGTCTTTGCCATGCTGCAGTCTGAGTTGCCGCCTCGGCACGCGAAGCTTAATATTCCATACAACGATTCCAGCATAGTCTATTACCCTCTGATTGACGATCAATGCAAGGATCCCTGTCGCAATACGTGGTGCGCAATCTCAGGCAGTGCTTATCCACTATTTATCACTGGATATGGTCAGGATGCGGGTCAAGAATGAGTCGGCCTATGTCACGACGGGACCAGACCACAGTACAGGACTGGCAATGTTGTTCAAAGGTAGCGTATGCTGCTGGCATCGTGGTTTCAAAAGGCGGCTTTCAGGCTCAACGTACCGCAGGAAGCACTACCATCACAATTTTTGGTGGCTGCCCGTGGAGTAAGGATAAGCACGGGCTGGACATACGGTTAAACAATGATTCGTCACTTCTGTCATTCTGGACCACTACTCAGAGTTCTGGGCCATTTGCTGGTGCCAGTAACCTGAGGCCGCATGAAACATACAATCTAACCATCAACTATGGAGGCGAGGGCGAGCTTAGAATCGTAGGATTTGGCCTCGACCCAAACTCAAAGGTTATTCCTATGCAGTATGTCTGCTCCTGCTCATACGGGAAGAAGCTTATCGTGTTAATCAGGCCGCCGCATTTTTCGACATCCTCGGCGACCAATGGTTTGTCGGTCCATATTCTCAGACATCAATCTCACATTCTCTCGTTTGGACAGGGAATACTGAAACACTTCGACCTACAACACCAGCGCCAGGCAGCTCCAGCGTATCTCAGAGCCTGCATGCTCGCCCGAGCAGCGATGAAGGCAGCAGCAGCGGACAAGGGCCAGCTGAGCTCGATGGGCCATCTCCTCCGATCAGCCACGCTGCACTGGGTGGCCTGATTGCTGGAGCTGCCGCATCTCTGTGCATCGTTGTCGTTGCAGCATGGTTCATCCGGCGGCGCATCCTCGCGCGCCGCGCGCCGTCCTATGCATTCCGAAAAGCCAGCAACGCCGGGGCCCACTGGACTCAACGTCCGCAGTCTCCTGCGGTTCCCAGGTCTGCTGACTGGGAGAGCTTCACTCTCCCAGCGAAAGAGGAGACTGTGCACTCTCCGCTGCTCGAGCGGCATTCTTCGGTTACCGAATCGAAGATGGGAATTGCTCTTTGACCAGTCTTCTATACTTACCTTTCGCGTGCCCCTGAGTATGCCTATGTAGTTATTACCGTTGTCTCCTGTAGCAATCTGTAAGCTTCCCTCTGTTCGCAGGTTTTCTGTAATAGACGACTCGGAGCGGCTTCAACGTAGATGCATCCGATCAACCGCGCCGGAAACAGATCGCGGTGCCTGTTGACCACATCCTTCGCAACCCGACATGCTCAAGAGCGCTGTCATGGCGAGCGGACAATCGAACTTTGGCATCGCCAAGGCAGGTGTCTAAGCTCGGGTGGCTCAGAGACCAGGCAACAGTGCTGGGGATTGTGTGAGGACGCGACCCGCATAAAGACCGACCTGATTGCATCTTCTGCAACGGCGGCACTGATGCACCCGGAACGCGCAACTGGGCTGTGGTTGCTGATGGTCCGCTCGAGAACCTTGGCTGCCATTCTCTACCTGGCCCATAGGTCCAGCGTTCCGGGGCTCGCATCTGCGCGCGCTGCCTCCCAAGGCCTGCGCTATTCTACACTCTTTACTGGTCCAGGCTCGAGCTTTGACCATCCACTGGCTTCGGAGGGATGCCGCCAAACGCCCTCCACCTCAGCTTTTATCTGTGCTTGTTTATATCATGGGCTTTGGCTGCGAACATCCTTGATAACCACCTGACCATCCGCCACGATGACGCGAACGTCAAGTACTCTGCGGTCGCCGCTGGCTTGGGCCATGGTGATTGCACAAAGGTACCCTCGCCATGCGACAACAAATGGTACGAAATAGTCCAGTTCGAGCGTCCTGGATCTTCCTGATCGCCCATGACATCTAGGTGGATTCAACCAAACGAGGGAGGGACTGCCGCACAGTTTTCGACCACGCACACAACGATGAAAGGCTCTGCGTCGCTGACTTTCACGTTCTCTGGCAAGACTGTCAGAATTTATCTCCATTTACCTTACTTACGCTCGCTTAGGCAGCCGTGCCATATCGATTGTCGGAAAGCGGGATTCCAGTGTGAATGCACAAGTGACTCTGAATGGCAAACAATTTTCGATGACCTCCGCAAACGAGCCCGAACTCTTCAGGACAGAATCGTTGTCCGCGAGCCAAACCTATACACTCAAAATGACTTATGGCGGACAAGGCTATCTGAGCATCGCCGCGTTGTATATCGAGAGTGTTGGTCATCCAGGCGCACCGTGAGTCAATTCTCCTGCATTGCATGGGATTCTGCTCACTCTGCCTGCAGTACGTCCAATCCCGCGCCTCCTCCGTCGCAAACGTCACAGAAACCTCCCCCTCAACAATCTCCGCCGCCGACATCGTCGCCGCAGAAGCCTCCGCCTCAGTCGACGCCGCAGCCCTCGTCAACACAACCGCCAGCGGGTGGAGGCGCGGATAAACCCACCTCTTCGCCAGGATCACCTCCAGAACAGACTAGCTCCCCTCACGGCGCTCCTACCGATGCGCCGCCTCCCGATTCAACGTCTGCGCCTTCAGATCCTGATGCCCCGCCCGCTGAGTCAAATTCGGGAAAGCCGAACGATCCAAGCTCAGGAGCGGCTGGCGGGACGTCGACTACACCCGAGTCTGCGAACGTGCCCACGGGCGGCCTCCCAAATTCGCCGGGCGGCACCGCTGGGGGAGACGGTGGCGATGGCGATCCGTCAGATCCAGCGGCGGCTCCTACAGGGACCGAGGGCGCCGGACGCCCGCGCAGCCATCACGACAACGGCCCGCTGATTGGCGGCATCGTCTCGGGCGTTCTGGTCTTCCTGCTCCTTCTGGGCCTCGCCGCTTGGTACCTCCGTCGCTGGATTCGCGCACGGCGAGCGCCGTCGTACGCGTACCGCAATGGCCCCGGCAAGTTCGACGTCGCGCCGTTCACCGCTGGTGTTGGTGCCGGGGCGTTGCCCGCCGAGCCCGTTCCGAGTGGCTGGCAAGGCTTCCATGATGAAGGCAGCGCCGGACCCGAGATGGCAGAGAGACTGCCGCTGGAACGACAGCAGACCGCCGAGTCTCGCATGGGCATTGCGGTGTAACACTGCAGATGGACTTGTACTAGTTTATTGTTATATCGTTCATGTTCTCTTTATGGAACCATCGTTTGTCTTGTAGGAATCTGTGCAATTAATATAATCTCTGACATATAGCTCGATAGGTGTGGCGGATGACTTGGCTCAGGTGGTTCTTGCGCGCGAGACCTGAAGGTAATTCCCGACCCCTGCTCTTCGCTCGACATTCTTTGGCAACTGTATCAACGACTTGCTCGCATCGACAGTTCTACAGCGCCACTTTGGCTGTGCATTGCATGGGGCAGACGACGCACTGTTTACTATGCAGCAGTAGCTAGCAACAGTGCAACTGTGGACGAGCTCAGTCAAGCTGCAAAGCACGTGCACATTTCCGATCACCCAAATTCAGCAGTCATTGTACGCAGTTCGCCCAAGTCATCATCAAGGTGTTGCCCTACGGCTGTAGATGCCAATGCAAAAGATCTGCAAGCTTTGCTAGGGTCTGATTCCATGCGACGGGGCCGTGCTGTCGCCTCGGTTGTGTTTCCGATTTATGGCGCTTCGAGTCGCACCTGTGCTTGCTTCTAGTTACACTCCTTTGCCTCCTGGACGACGTCGCTGAGACCCGTCGCCCTCACGCTCTTTACTCGGACAGGTATCGTCCGCTGGCATGCGTTGCATGCCTCGCATCCTTCCCATCGTCTGCAGTTGCCTGCTGTACGGATTTATCGCTCGAGTCGCTGCTGATATCCCCCAAAATCATACGACTTTGCTCGCCGTTGATCAACGCATTGAGTATCATCCATTACTGGATCTTGAAACGGACTGCGCCCATGTGCCATGTTCTGGATGGTACGCACCAAGTCTGTATAATTCAGTTTTTTTGAGCGTCAACAGGTGGACTCAGCCTGGCGATAAATCGGGACCTCTTTCTCCTTTTTCATTCCTACGAAGCGCTGCCTCTTCTACCGCTCAATTCATCATAAGATTCAGCGGTACGCATCCCCCATTCTCCGGATGGAGAGCTGAACTCTCTCCAGGAACTTCGTATGTTGCCATTGCTGGTCAGAAGATTTCCGGAGCACAGGCGATCGTAACATTGGATCCCGGAACTCAACATGTACTCACTGCCAGCGCCACCGAGGGCTCACTATTCGAGCTAGACAACCTTCATTCCGATACAACGTACAACCTGAAATTCACCTATGAAGGACCCCAGACAATCTCTATCGCGGCACTGTATTTTGACCGCGCTGTGGCTATCAAGTTCGTCCGCAATTTACAACGTAGCCGCAAAGTCATATCGTCTCATCCGTAACTCAGTCCTTTGCCTCCCGTTTCGGTCAGCACGTCGCAGTCAGTGAAATACACCACAGCTACCGATGCATCGTCTCGCTCGTCTCGCTCCTCAAAGTCTTCGGACCAAAAGACATCCAAGCCTGCGGCGCACTCCATAACACATGCAACGCTAGCAATTCCGAACGCTCCCTCTCCCTCTGAAACTGGCGATTACCCTTCGCCCGTGGTACAGACCAGGGAACCTCTGACTGGGAATTCCAGTGAAGTCCCCCTCCCATCCACTGGCACCATAGGTCCGAACTTGCGGGGCAACGCATCCGCACCTGATGGATCAAACCGCGGTGCTCTCATAGGCGGTTGCATTGCAGGCGCGCTCGGGCTCTCCTTACTATGCTTTGGATTCTGGTTTCTTCGCCGACGCCTCATTGCCCGCCGCGCGGCGTCAAGCGACTTTATCCGCGCACGGGCGATCGCGGCATGGAACGCTAATCACTGGACTGTTCGACCATCGTCGCCCGCTCTCGATACGTTCAGTGACTATGACCAGGCATCACAGACACGTGAATCTCAGCCTTCTCGCATAGGCCGCGCGCTATAGTATTCCAATGCCCTCACGCTCGGAGTCGTCTGAAGTATCTATCACACTCTTTCATTGCTTCTTACTACATGTTGGATCTTGTAAAATAAGTATAGCGCCTCGGCCTAAATAACGTGAAGTGAGCTGATGAGGGACAGCAAGTTGTTCTCTTCCCGAAATTGTCCATCCCAACTATAGGCGCACTTTTAGGGTCACGCTTAGTGCCGTTCTTTATCCCCCGAGCGACTACAGTATGCCGGCTGATGAAAAAGCTGGCCATGAAATTTTGACCCCATTGGGCCGGTGACGTCAGTTTCCCAGTCATTCCCAATTATCCCGTTCCTCTTCCACATTACACCTGGCAGTTCTTCTAATATCCAAAATTTCAGTACTTGGTAAAAGCCTCAGTGAAATTTCAAGGGAATCCTTGAAGTCCTTGAAGCGAGTGCCTTCACCTTCGATAACAGTGACGTCATGTGGCCCACTTTGATCTCCATGTTCGCACTTGCTTTGTCAGGATTTTTAATGGATGTYGAGGTTCGAAGGCAATCTCATTAATACAAGAGTGCCCAGAAGGATCTTCATATAGAAGATATACAGAGACAGCAGGCTGAATTGTACCAGAGTGGCTTCAAAGCTGGGTCATACACCAGGGCTAGGCGGTGCGCGGCCGCGGTTTGCGCCAGCATCGGAGACGACGACAGAAAGGTCTCCGATGGACTTCTGCGAGTCAGCATAATGCATAGTACATTGCTTCTACGTGGGGCGGCCCTGACGGGCGGGGACACTGTGAGGTGCCAGACGAGGTAGGTATCCCTACATAACTTATGACGGGGGCAAGACACCCCGATGCACAAAGTTACAGAGCCAGTGAGTGCGTGTTTGCGAAGCGTGACCGTCTGCAAGCCACGGAGTGGCGCACGCATTGATCCAAATGCAGAACACCCACCGGAACAACCCCGCAACTTCACACGCTTATCCTTTCAACTGCGCCTTACCAGCGGGGTGCCAGTATCGTGCGCTCTACAGGTGCCATGCTCGCTCGCGGTGCGGTCCTCGCCTCCTAGGCGGCGGCGTAGTCGTAGCTTACCTCAGACTGCTCTCCCGACGACTCCGTGGACCGCATCCTAGTGCGCTCTCCGAATGTTGAGGAGTTGAATGCAGTGTCCTATGATGAGATTGACCTCTTAGCTTGCATTGGTAGCAAGCCATTGGGGCTCAAGTACCTTGTTGTCGGTGGCTCGGGCTTCGTTGGCTCGTAAGAAGCGGCGATTGGCGTGATTTTGGAATGGTTGCTGACCGCATTGATACAGATACATCGTGCGACTGCTCTTGAAGCGCGGCGAACCGCATGTCCACATTTTGGACCGAGTACCTCCCCCCGAAGATCTGCTGGCAGTCCCTTTCTCTGCCGTAGACATAACATCTGAGCACACAGTTCATGATGCTATGGCAAAGATTGCGCCAGACATCGTGATCCATACTGCAGCGCTCATTCGCTTCTGGGAACGTTGGTCCTATACCTTTGCCCCTACGTACAGCGTCAACGTGCTTGGGACGTCGTTTCTGGTGGCAGCTGCTGCAGACGCAGACGTCAAGGCCTTCGTCTACTGCTCCTCGGGCGACGTCGCTATTCCGCGCCCAACCTTTTGTCGACTCTCGTACGGCAATAATCCTGTGATTCGTGATAGCGATGGGCCTCTGCCTCCAGCCAAATTCTCACATGGTTGCTATGCTCGGAGCAAGCTGATGGCGGAAGAGATTGTCATTTCAGCCAACGGCCGGCGAGGTATGCGGACTGGTGTGATTCGCCCTGGCTTGTGAGTTGAATGCCAGTCGAAAGTTTTAAAACTTGCCAACTCGATTAACGCATTTTTCTCACCAGCACCATCGTCGGTCCAAATGACCGGCTAATCACCTCGACTCTGACGATGCCGGAGGTACCTGTCTTTGACGAGAACTATTCTCAAACCTCTGTGAATGTCTGGGATGTTGCGGCAGCTCATATCAGATATGCCGACCTACTGATTACTTCCTCTGAAAGTGAGGTCTCTATCATCATTCTGGCTAGCAGATCTCACAAAAGTCTTGTAGATGACGTGAAGGAACTCACAGCTCAGAGATTCCTGGTGACCTGCAAAGGTCCTGGGTGGTGTCTGCGCGACATAAGGAAAGCCATTCAGGTGCGCTTCACTGCAGTCACCATCGCGCTTCTTAGCCACTTTCTCAGCATTACGCTACCCGTCCTGTTATTCTAAGGCCTGTGCCCCCGCTGTTTATATTCGTCCTTGCACACCTGGTCGAGTTACTTTTATGGGTGCGCTATCGCATGCTCTCCCTTTTCATGCATGCGCCAGGCCTTGTGCCCGATTGGATTGGTCAGGTCGCCTTCCTTCAGCCCGCTACCCTTGAGTACCTGTCGGATGTGGAAATAGACGACACTCGTGCGAGGCGACTTCTTGGGCATGTCTTCTCGTCAACTCACTGCGCACCGTTCTAATACAAGCGAAGATATAAACCCCAATGGACTATGGCTCAGAGCATTCGACATGCTGTCGAAGAGGTATGCTCGGGACGTGCTAGCTTTGGCCAGCACACGGGGCTTGCCATGCAGGCAGGCAAAGGACATATGCTCGAACATTGATCCCAACGACGGCAGAGACCCGTGGCACAATCTGTGCCGAGCGCCTTTGTCGACATACAGCGCCTTTACCGCGTCGTTTCGCCTGTGCGATCGCGGGGAGTGAGAAGACATGCCCCGAGGCCGCCGGCGCTGAGATGACTTTGTCGGAGGGTGTAGGCGATAGGTGTGAGAACCGTCGCGCATTAGAAACCTGTTTTTTTACGGAGACAACTTAGGAGAGGGCCGATGTGACGTTTGAGACCGAAGCTGTCGGGGTATCAAGCGCGGACCCGGGACCGCCCCAATCCAAAATAAACAATCTGGTGACTCGAAAGATACGCCCAAGTGAGCTGTCCATTGGTCTGTGGCTATCGGAGCTTGGAGCCTGGCGCCTTCCGCTACGGCCCCGTCGTTAGCGTGCCTGAAACGTTCGGAACCGAATGCGAGTCAGGTCGCTGCTTCGCGAGGTATATCTTCTCAAGCAAGGGATCCTTTAGGCGCCATAACCGACGACGGACATCAAGTTCAACTCGAGCGCTCACCAGCCCTAAAGTCTTGCAATGGTGTACGTTCCAATACGTCGATATCCTGTCCGTTGCGTTAATCATTATCATATCCACCCATAGTTTCTTCACAATCGGTATGCATGACACCACGGAATGAAACGCCTTTTGATGTCGCGTAGACCAGGTCCGTGCCCTCATGGATAAACCCACCAACATCCGGAACATGAGCGTCATTGCCCATGGTCAGCTGTCTCACCCTTCGTGCTCTGAGTTTCAGTAATTAATCCATCTGTCGCAGTCGACCACGGAAAGTCAACGCTCACAGATACCCTGGTCCAGAAGGCGGGTATTATCCCGCCCTCTCAGACTGGATCGTCCACCACGCCTTTCACTCACGTCCGCGCGGATGAGCGGGAACGTGGCATCACCATCAAGTCTACCGCCATTTCCATGTTCTTCAAGTCCTCCGACGATACTGTCTCCTCTATTTCTCAGAAAACTGATGGTTCGCCTCGTCTTCAAGTTATACACATGCGAAAGTTTGACGCATCTGTAGGGAACGAGTTCCTCATCAATCTCATCGACAGCCCGGGCCACGTCGACTTCTCCAGCGAGGTGACAGCCGCTCTGCGCGTCACGGACGGTGCGGTTGTCGTCGTCGACTGCATTGAGGGCGTCTATGTGCAGACCGAGGCCGTGTTGCGCCAGGCTCTCACGGAGAGGATCAAGCCTGTCCTCGTCATCAACAAGCTTGACCGCGCTCTCCTCGAGCTTCAGGTCAACAAGGAAGACCTCTACAGCGCGCTATCCCGGACTGTGGATTCCGTCAACGCGATAATCACTACGTACCACGACCCTGCTCTCGGCGACGTCCAGGTGCGCCCTGAGAAGGGCTCCGTAGCGTTCGCGTCTGCGCTGCACGGCTGGGGCTTCACCATCGGACAGTTCGCGGAGCGCTACAGCCGCAAGTTCGGTGTTGACAAGGCGAAGCTTATGGGTAAGCTCTGGGGCGACAACTACTTCAACCCGGCGACCAAGAAGTGGACGTCGAAGGGGTTCGATGCTTCGGGCCAACCTCTCGAGCGCAGCTTCAACGCGTTTGTGCTCGACCCCATCTACCGCATCTGCGACGCCGCCATGAACGCGAAACGCGAGCTCCTCGACGAGAGTCTGTCGAAGCTCGACATCAAGCTCGCTCCCGAGGAGCGCGCCCTCGAGGGAAAGCCTCTCCTTAAGGCAGTACTACGTCGCTTCTTGCCTGCGGGAGACTCGCTCCTGGAGATGATCGTCGTCCACTTGCCATCGCCCCAGACCGCCCAGCGCTACCGCGTAGACACTCTCTACGAAGGTCCACTCGATGATGAGTCGGCCGTGGGCATCCGGGAGTGCAGTGCGAGTGGGCCGCTCGTGATCTACGTCTCCAAGATGGTGCCCAGCAGGGATCGCGGCAGGTTCTTCGCGTTCGGTCGCGTTTTCTCGGGAACCGTTCGCTCTGGCCTCAAGGTTCGCATTCAGGGACCGAACTTCGTTCCTGGCCGCAAGGACGATTTGTACGTGCATCGTCCCTTTCAATCCACTCAATCTTCGATCCTAACTGTATGACTCGTAGATTCCACACCTCCATCAAGGGCACAGTCTTGATGATGGGTCGCAGCAACGATCCCATAATGGAAGTTCCCGCGGGGAACCTCGTCGGGCTCTCTGGCCTGGACCAGTTCCTGCTCAAGTCGGGAACTATCACAACGTCGGAGACGGCGCACAACATGCGCGTCATGAAGTTCAGCACAAGCCCCGTCGTCCAGGTCGCAGTGGAGGTCCGCAACCCTGTGGACTTACCGAAACTCGTCGAGGGCCTCAAGAGACTTGCGAAGAGTGATCCGTGCGTGCAGGCGTGGATCGATCCGGAGACGGGAGAACACATCGTCGCTGGCGCGGGTGAGATGCATCTTGAAATTTGTCTGAAGGTCGGTGCACCCATTATTCTCATTATGCAGTCGTGGACTCATGTGACCGCAACAGGATCTGGAGGAGGACCACGCGCGTGTGCCTCTCAAACGCTCCGCGCCAGTCATTGCGTACCGCGAAACCGTTCGCGCCGTGTCCACCATGACAGCCCTGGCCAAGTCTCCTAACAAGCACAACCGCATCTATGCGGTCGCAGAGCCGTTGGGCGACGTCACCGAGGCCATCGAATCCGGCGTTATCAGCCCCCTGGCGGACGTGAAGGTGCGCGCCCGTATGCTGACGGACGACTTCGGATGGGACAACGCAATCGCGCGCAAGCTCTGGTGCTTCGGGCCGGATGGGACTGGTCCGAACGTACTCGTGGACGCAACCAAGGGCGTTCAGTACCTCACCGAATCCAAGGAGCCGCTGGTCGGTGGCTTCCAGTGGGCCGCACGCTCGGGAGTGTGCGCTGAAGAGCCTCTGCGCGGAGTCCGCATTAATCTCCTAGACGCGATGGTGAGCTTTGAGTTTTGATGGATCGTTCATTCTACGACGCTCATGCGTAAATCTACGCAGCTTCATGCGGACGCGATACATCGAGGTTCAGGTCAACTTCTGCAGCCCATGCGCCGCGTCATCAACGCGGCATGTCTGCTGGCGGACCCCGCCATCCAGGAACCCATCTTCCTCGGTACGTTGATGGTCATTCACCGACGCCGCTTCGGCTCACTGGTTTCAACTGGATGCAGCGGAGGTTCAGTGTCCTCTGTCGGCAGTTCACAGCATATATGGCGTGCTGCACAGGCGCCGCGGCCAGGTCATCTCAGAGGAACAGCGTCCCGGGACGACGCTCTACAACCTCAAAGCCTACATTCCCGTAGCCGAGTCCTTCGGGTTCGCTGAAGACCTGAGAGGTGAGACGCAAGGCCAGGCGTCGCCTCAATGTGTCTTTGATCATTGGGAAACGTGAGTGCTCGTTCTACCTAGAGTCCTGAACAAACGCTAAGTCGTGAGGATCAACCCCTTTAGCATGCAAGACTGTGAGTATTTGTTCTTCTTCACCCGCCCTTGCGGTGCTGACACTCTGCAGCGCCTCTCGCGGTCGGCTCTAAGGTGAACGAAATTGTGCAAAGTATAAGGAAACGAAAGGGATTAGATGTACGTTCACTGACTTCTTGGAAGCTTCTGCTGCTGACTGAAGCTCTCAAAGCCTTCTATACCGCCGCTCGATAACTTCCTGGACAAGCTTTGAAGGGTCATCATCTTGAACGTCTAGCCTTTGCTGCCAAGGCTGCTCGATTGTGGACTTTCGGCCTCGATTCTACAGTTCATGTATTACTTATATTTATTGCTCTCGCGGATATTTCCATCCCGCACTTGGTAATGTGATTGCCACCGAGTGCCGCCTCGGATAATGCGTGCATATTCCTGGTGCAGTGAACTGAGGGAGACTCGGAATGGATTGGAATCGTGTAGTCAGACGTTAACACCGAGAAAAATGCTAATAATTAGCTTCATAAAAAGCTGAGAGCCTCAAGCATCTAGCTAATTGAGTATTTCAGGTTTCAAGTTGAGGGAAATTGAGATGTTGGGCCAACACTTCGCTTGGAGCGCGGCTCTAGCCGATGTCGCGAGCCTTCCGCTGCCACTTCGCGTCATGACCACCCGGCGCGAAAAGCCCTTTCACTCTCTGTTCGCAGGAGCTGCGGCCGGAGCCCTCGAAGCGTGCGCCTATGCCTAGTCCACCGCGCGCGATTTTGACGTGACATCCAGGTTTATCACATATCCCACGGAATATGTAAAAACTCGTAGCCAGTTCGGCGGCAAGGCGCGTAGTTTTCTCCTTGAAAGGCAAGCCCGACTGATACGAACCACAGCGCGAAGGGCCCATTGCCATTGTTCGCTCGACAATACGCGAAAAGGGCGTGACAGGCCTGTATTCTGGGTGTACGGCCTTGGTCATTGGCAACGCGACCAAGGCTGGCGTGCGCTTCGTTAGCTACGATTACTTCAAGAATATGCTGGCGGATAGCAATGTCAGCCTAAATCTATGTTTCCGAGCAACATCTAATCGCGGTATGCAGGGCAAAGTATCGGCCTCTCGAAGCCTTGTTGGTCAGCCACAGCCATTTTCTGCCCAAACCGTGGCTTACACAACCCATAGCTGGTCTTGGAGCAGGTCTTATGGAGGCCATCTTCGCGGTTACTCCATCCGAAACCATCAAGTAAGACAGCCCGCCGTTGCTTATCTCGACGCTGATTTTACGAGGACTAAGCTCATTGACGATGCAAAGCGGCCGCAACCACGGTTCAACGGGTTGATACACGGCACTCGAATTATCGTTCAAGAAGAGGGAATACGAGGTTGGCGCCCTTTGGCTACAATACGCATCTCCATGCATGGTCGTTGATAATAATCTCAGGAATTTATCGTGGCCTTGGTCCTGTGGTGTGTTGCATCGCAATATTCACATTGGATCTGTGCTCAGCCTGGCGTAGATGATGCGCCAAGGCGCTAACTCTGCTGTGCGGTTCACGACCTACTCGACGCTCAAGCAGTTCGTCCAGAGCAACACGCGGACCGGTACGACGCTCCCCAGCAGCGTCACCTTCGGTATTGGCGCCATTGCGGGCATCGTCACTGTGAGCCTCCTGCCGACACTTCTGCTCGCAAATGTGCTGAATTTGAGCGCCATAGGTCTACGCGACAATGCCTCTCGACGTGATCAAGACTCGTATGCAATCACTGGAGGCACGCAAGGAGTATAGAAACGCCTTCCACTGTGGTTACCGCATATTCACGGAGGAAGGCGTCCTACGATTCTGGACGGGCGCGACGCCGCGGTTGGCGCGACTCTTGGTACGTCTGCATGATATCCACTTGGAAGCCTGTTGACGCGTTTCGTTCACAGTTGAGTGGCGGCATTGTATTTACTACATATGAGAAAATAATGCAGCTCACGGGCGGCAATGCTATATGACACCTCGTTGTGTTTCGGTCAAGCGTTCACATCGTCAGCGACGTTTAGCGATCAGTCATGGCCCAATTTGCTCACTGCAACTGAGGGCGCTAAAACGACACGGTGCTCGCGTGACGCAGCGCGCTCCTCCTACACTTCCAACACGCATACTCGTGCAAGCACATTACGAACCACACCCCAGTCAGAGCGGACGTTCTACCGCGGAAGTACCCCGCTTCCCACACCTAGCGGGCGGCACAGTCGGCGTGGATCAATGGTACTAACGCTATGGACCATTGGATTCCTGGTCACGCCTCGGACACGCAAACCTATTTGAGCACAAGGGTATTCACGGTGGTAGTGCCTCAAGTAGCAGCATTGGGTTCATCCGGCCAGCATCGCACCGACGTTACAACACGGTATGCATTCGCGCTGTCCTCAGAAGGTCGTGCGTCATCATGCTCGCTTTGCAGGCCTGACACAACGACGACCTTCGTTTGGTCTTCCACCAATTGACCCCGCGCGGATTGCGTGCCCGGCGCCGACATTGGCGCTCTGTCCCCATCCACGATGCGCACGTCCAAAATCGGAGCGCGCAAGGTCGCCAGGTCATTAAATTCAACGTGCAAGATCGTCGGATCGCTCAACATCCTCCCCTCAAGTGCGGCGTGCAAGGCGCCATACTCGACTGGATTTTGCATGAACCGCTCGTGGTCCGTCAGCGATTCCCAATCTGCGCGCCGGCCGGCATGATGCATAATTGGATACTGTATTGCAGGAATGAGTGGGTGGCGGACGCACGGATGAACCAAACGAAGATGCGCGGGTCGTCCTCCCTGCGCCCGCCCGAATGGCCGATGCACCCCGGCTGGCGCGCGGGGATGGTCAGCGCGTGGGCGATGTCTGCGTTCTCGGCGAGCTCGAAGGACACGATCTCGGTGGTCGGCATGCTCTCCAAAATCCAACGCTCGCACGGATAAGATACAGTATAACAGTGGCACCGGGCACCTGCTAGCCGTCACCGTCGGGCGCAGAGGCACCCGAATCGCCGGGTTGCCGGACGACGTTTCAGGCAGCACGCCTGGCCATTGGGCCCCCCTTCCTCCCTCATTCCCTCGCCGCCCTCCCACGCCTGGCATTGGGCAATCTCGGGCAGCAGATAAACCGCGACACAGCGCTAGTGTGGCATGAGCGAGTCTCCCGAGACCACCTCTGCAACATCTACGACCGCGGTGGAGAGCGCGTCCATCCGCTTCGCCCGCAACACCATGGACCATACGCGCCCGGGAAGCATCGCGTCCACCGGCAGCTGGCGGGAGGACCTCGCGCAATCGTTCTCTCAGCTCGCGGAATCTCTGCGCAACGCCCAGCATGGTCCCGAGAATCTGGTCGCCAGAATTGAGGCACTCGAGGCTGCGCGCGCTGCCTGTGTGCCCGATGCGCTTGCTGCACGACTGGACGCAGTGGAGGCCACGCAGGCGCGTATCCTTCAGACTCTGGACACGCTGCAGAGCAATTTGGGCGCGTCCGGATCCGGGTCGAGTACCTCGAAGACCGAAGAGGAGCTAGCGAAGCTGGTAGAGGAGTTCAAACTAGAGTATGTTGTTCACAAATCGCTTCTTCTCGCGCGTTGACTGTTGAGCAGACAGTTGAGGCTACCGCCCCGGCTTTACAACTCGACAGTCTTCAAGTCTGGGGCTACCATTCGGCCCCTGCCGCTTGGCACAAACGGAAAGACCCCTCCCAACTTTCCTAACACCAAAGGCAAGTTGTATGTTTTCCGGTGTCGACGCGTATGCTAACGGTCTCCAAGGGGAATTCGAACACATTACACGTGTGTATCTCTCTTTGCGAGGACAGTCTGGGTGACATTCTGCTTAGGTGAACGGTATGCGGAGCTCTTGAAGGCGTACGGCCTTCCTGTCACAGGGGAGAAGGAAGAACGACGAGAGCGGTTGCGTACCTTCCTGGGGCTCACTCCCGCGTGAGCCAATATGCCCTGGTAACCTCTCAGATTGTCCCTATAGACTGGTTCGTGCCCGAAGACCGCTGGCCGGCTTCTCCTAGGTTTGCCATGCGTCTTCAAAATCTAGATCGTGGCCATACTTTGTTTCGCTTCTCGAGATGACGCGAGCCGCGATCTGTGAGGAAGCTTTTGACGATTAGCGTGCAGTCGCGTGCAAAAGGGGACGTCTGCCTTTGTGAATTTTGCACCCATATCTGGCGTCGCAGCACATGGGATTGACTGTCGCCGGCCACGGAGTGTTGGTGGTCGTCGTGAAGTTCTGATAGCAGCTAAAGTACCTCGACATCCTGATCCTACTGACGAATTCCTCAGTCTGTCATGGAACACGTACGATTACATTATATCCTTGTGCTGGGGGGCAGCATCTCTCACAGATCGAAGCCGCTCGAATGGAACGAATCGGACGGCATGAGATACGAACTTGAAGCCGCCAGACGCTGCTGCCTCGGGAGTATGTGGGAGCGGTTGCTCCGGACGGCAACTGAGAACTCTGCTTAGTGCTAATTATTCTAGACTCTGGGAAGTATTGTTCTGGATCTGCGTCGACTCTCAGGCTGGACCGGGAGGAAGCATGGTATGGTATCTTGCTGCAAAATACAGGATCTCTCCAACCGAATTTCCCGGAGCTTTGATATTACTGTAACGGGATCGTTACCAGGAGGTTAAAGGACCACATTGAATGATTTCGATAAGCTTCAAGTTGAATGAAGGCGGGCGTGAGGCGGGCTTCAAACCAAAACAATCGGGATTAAATCTGCTGCTTCGGCCGTTCACTTGACTCCTGGCAGCCTGTTGCCAATGCTGATACGACGCTCGATATTCGCGGCTTCCCATACCTACACAGCGGTCACCGTCTGTCACTGTGCCGTCGACTCCCACGGCGCTCCTGAGCATTCATCGAAGCTGCGGCATCATGGAGCTCCGCGCCGCGTGATGCACGCTGGCAGAATGACCCAACATTGAAATCGCCGTCGCCACCCACGGCTGCTTACACGGCCACTAGCCATGCTCTTCTCTACGTCGCTTGTCCTCGCGTCCCTCGTTGGCGGAGGGCTGGCCCAACCCAACTGGTGTGGAAAGAACTACGACCCAGAAAAGCCTGTCGACCCGCCGCCACCGGAAAGCTGGTTCCAGGTGCCCGCTGCGTCCGATACGGACCTGCTCGCGCTGCGCTGTGCACCAGCACTAAAGCCTTACCTGTCCGGCGAGGATTCGACAGCGTCTGTGGTCGTTGATGCACACATAACACGCGTGCACGAAGACGGTGCCGTCGCGCTGCCGGCTCATGCTCGCAACGTACCCCTCACGGTAACTGTTGCCATCGCGGGAAAGACTGTCGCGCATGGTCTTGTCCAGCCTGGCGGCACCATCGAGCTTCCGTTCTCCCTGAAAAGCATCAAGCCTAGCGCGGACCCGCGTGCGATTACTTGCACCGCGTCTGTTCCCTTGGGTGGTCCCAAGGGAATCTTTCATGCAACCTCGCAACTATTCTTCCTGCCGCCGAATCCGTTTGGGGGCAACACTGTCAAGTTCGAGGCAAGGACAGGAGCTTTGCTCGTCAAGCAGGGCAAATCCTGGGAGCCCATCTTCCCATTCGGCTTCTACACGTCCTTCGACGATTATCTGGCAAAGAACCTGACTATCCTTGACGATGTGAAGGCTCGCGGGTTCGTTTCTGATTATTAGCCATGCCCTTCGTATCTGGCTAACGTCTGGGTCATAGGATTAACACAATCCATCCCGTTCCCACTTTCGCCAACATAACAGTGTTGGACTTGGTCCTCGATCGTATGGAAGAACTGGGCCTGTGGCTCATGTACGACATGCGTTGGTACGTGGCTGAAGCCTTTTGATAGTTTAGCTCACATTCCCGGTTGACTGCTCGCAGGACGTACATGAACGACACATCTGTAACTGAGGAGGTTAACCATATCAAGTCCCGTCCGAATCTGCTCATCTGGTACACCGGCGACGAGTGCGTGATCTGTGTCTGCGCCTCCTATTTCACTGTGGCTGAACGCTATGGCATAGGCCGGACGGTTGGGGTGACCCTCTGAACGCGACGACGCACTCGTACGACCTGATCAACTCCCTGGACGGCTACCACCCGGTGTCGCTCGTGCTGAACTGCGAAAACTACTTCTTCCCGGAGTACAGCGCCGGTGCCGACATCCTCATGCAGGACACATACACGATTGGCATCAACGCGACGCATAGCACGGTCTGGAACACCGACTGCACGCTCGACTATGGCGACTGCGGATGCGATAATTGCAAGGGCGTGCTTGAAGATGTCAGCGATAGAATGGACGAGTTCAACGAACGCCTTGGATGGCTTGGTCGTGGACTGGAATCTGCTGTTTGGACGGTACCGCAGGCATTTGGCGGGGACTCGTAAGCAGTCACGTTTCTCTTGCTTGATATCGCGGCTCACCATATACTGAAGCTACTGGTCTCGTGCGCCAACTGGACCGGAATATCTCTTGCAAAACGTGCTTTCTATCAACCACGGCGCAAAAGGTGCGCAGATACAAGTCTCTTCTGGTCCCCATCTTGACTGACCGCGAACACAGGCAGCTTCGCGTGGAACATGCCTACAACGCCCGACATCCTCGCGTCGGCGACGACGCTGGGCCTCGCCCTCCCGAAGCTGACGCCGTTCCTGCTCTCCGCGGCGTCGACGTTCACCGGCAGCGCGGTGTCGCGCGTTGACGTCGGGACGTGGGTGCAGCCGCACGCGCGGCGCGCGCTCTTGCTTGCGACCAACCTGAACGCATTCGCACAGAGCGCGACGGTCCGCGTGCCTGCGCTCGCGCGGGTGCGTGCGAAGGCCGAGAAGGTGCTCGATGGCGGCGGCAGCATGTCCCTGGCGTCCGGCGAGGTGCGCATCAGCGTGCCCGTCGCGGGCTCGGTGGGGTATATCTTCACCTGGTGAATACTGTTCGAGCATGTGCATGAAATCCTCGCTGCAATATAGCAGAACGTTTACGAATCATATGCTGAGCATTGGGCGGATTCTTCGGATGGGAAGCAAGGAATCTGAGGCGCTCCACCTCGCGTATCATCGTAGTTCGCTCGGCATGGATGTCAGCGGCACCGTTGTGCGGTGTCGGACTTGCAGAGCGCTGCAGGAGCTGGTCAAGTTTAACGCGCACTGCTCAGGCGTGCGTATAGGAGCCAATGAAACTCCCAGCTCATCGCCATCGAGTATCTTGGTCCAGTTACTACATTGCTGTGAGCATGCTTCTCTACGCGGTGCTTTTGAATACACCCTGACGCTCGCAGATCCAAATTGACGACAGGCCAGCGCTTAGCCACCCCGCACTGCCATGCGATGACCATTGAGGTTCACCTACAGAATGCAGTTACAACGAGCTAGAACCCTCAGCCTCAGCTGCAGTGAGTCAGCTGCCCGGGCTGCCCTGAATGCCCCCACATCCCCCACTGAGGTGCACCCGCAATTAGTCTCCTTCGCAGACTTTGACGTTCGAAGATAATCGTTCGAAGTAAAACCCGCAATGCGCGTACGGCGTCCCTTGGCACTGAGCACGCGTTCCCGTCGTTCCTTCTCGTTCTCTACATTCACGCCAGATGACCCCACGGCTTCTAGGGCCCCCAGATGACGCGTTATATCTCGTCAGTGTCATTGAGTGTCATTGCCTCGAGGCGGCTGGCAGGCTCGACAATATCTGGCGCACGTGTCGGCCCGCACTCGGCTGCCCCAAATCGGGAAAGGGGCCCCGCGCCGAAGACGCGAAGCCTCGTATGCAATGAAAAAAATCGTCCCTTTGTCGCGGGTCCCCCTATCGCGCACGCTTTGACGTCAAGGCGAAAAAAAGATTGCTGGTGCGAACAACTAGTAGTTTATGGAGTGTCGTAGTAGTTCTAATACAGGTGACGATAGCCCAGACAGACAGAGAAGCCCGAAGTACATACTATATACAATAATGTCGCAGCTGAAGGTCGAAGGATAATTTAATAATACAAGGTGGTGGCGAGCAAAAGGGATGCGCCGGGTTTTAGTTTACGCACGAGTAGGATAGACATTGGCATTTGGACGTGACGTGTCGTTCATGTTCAGGTTTAGACGAGGCGGAAGAGGACGATAACGATGCCGGCGATGCCAGACGCGAAGACGAGCAGATACGTCCACAGTGGTATGCGCGGCGTGCAGTTCTGCGCGGCCATGGCGCGCGTGATGGCTTTCGTCGTCCGGATCGTAGAGCGGATGCCGGGTCGCGTGCGTGGCCTCATGTTCGCGGGCAGTCGTTCGCAAGCGAGGAATGCGCGAAGTGTCTCCTTGTCGACTGCGTAGTCGCGCTCGGCGTCGCCGAAGATCTGCAGCAGCAGTGCCAGCTCACCCGCAGCGATATGGGCATGGGCATAGGAGATGGGGGTGCTGAGCTGGCGTTCCCGGGTTATCCGCCAGTGCGCGAAGTGTTGGAGATTGACGTCTGGCGCGTCCTCCGCGAGCTCGATCACTTTGTTCGTAAGGTACGCGCTGGGCCGTCCTTTGACGGAGAGCGTGACTGGATGCGGATTTTCGTGTACTAAAGGCGCTGGATGCGGGACGCCCTTGGAGCAGAGGTCGCTCATGTCCAGTGTGAACGAAAACCGGTGCTTGTTGCCCAGGTTCACGCCTAAGAAGGCGCCGTAGGCAAGAACGACGGCGAAAAAGCGCGACAGTCCGTAGACGCCAACGAGCGCCTCGACCAGCTGGCGAGCATGGATGTTCTTGCCGTCCCGCGGCAGGCCATAAGCGTTGTGGTTGCAGAGCGAGTTGAGCGCTGGACACGGGGACAGCGAGCACGGGGGGCGCTGCCACTCTTTAATGAGCTGAGACTCTGGCGTCGAGGGCGGCATTGACTTGGACGGCGTCGGGCGGTGCTGACGATGGTGGGCTGAAGAGGACATTGGCGGGGGATTAGGATACTTGGCTGGCTCGTGCCGGGGCCCGTTTTATAGTGACAACGACATTGTACAAGGGGCGGAGTCAGCCGTGCAGTGCTGAAGTCGGTGATGCAAACGGATCGGTGTTACAGCTTTCTTGATCGAGCCGACGCGACGCGCTCACACGCTCAAATCCCGCGCTTCCCTCTTCCAGTATAATTCGACTTTCCCATCTCATTTCTCAGACGCGTTTCTCAGGTACGCGAGATATAATCCCTGGATGGCTCAAGCTCCTCATCGTCTCATTACTTTTTATCCGCACCGCTTCCGGCCCGTCCACTGCGGATTACTTCCAGGCACGATTCCCTTTCAGGGATCAAAAGATACGGACTGATATGGACACAACTGTGGCGGACCGACTCGTTGCTGTTCGGTCTCGCAAGCTTCGCAGTCCAGCTGCCGGGACCGGCGCCCAGCTCCCCATTTGTGTTTCGCGATCTCGCATGGTCGAGGCCCATCAAGCAAGGTTTATCAGACATGCTAACCGTTGTTGAGAGCAACGTTCCCCACTGGCGTTGTAGTTTACGCGATAGTTTGTATCCGTGCGATCAGACCGCGCCGAGGATACCAATCCACACAGCCTTGAGGATAATGCGAATGGCAATACAAAAGCATCACCGCACCGCTTCAGCTCACTGCTTATTTCATGAGAAGCACGATGGTCAGATTTGCAGGGGACAGGATCGTACAGTTGCATCTCCGTGCAAATAGCAACTGGCCCCTGCCTCGCGCGGATCGCATCAGGCAAACATCCTTGCGCGCACCGGCCCTGACAGCGACTAGCGGAGCGCGGTGGCACAGTGCCAGCCCTCGGCCGCAATTTCCACGTCTGCTGCCCAACATGTCGCCCGGCGTGTCGCTGGGTCCGGTTGCACCTGAGACCTGAGACTGTCCGCGGGCACGCTGACCTTGTCGTGGCACGCGGCGGCCGACCTCAATTGAGAACGCTTGACGTAGGGTCTTGGATGAGGCCGTTCCATCCTGAATAACACTAGCTCAGCCTCAGAGCTCAGCTACCGTGGCTACTGTACACATCTATCGCGGCATCTATTCGCCTACTTTTGAAAGTTCGCGCTAGCGCAGAAGGGCCACCCAGCTGTGCATGCGAGAAGCAACGCATGCAGTTTACTCGTAGACACTGCGAAATTCTTGATTTGCCGTCTCGGGAGGTAGCATTGGATGGCAAAATCTACCGATTCCAGTCATAATAACAATCATCCACAAGCATCAATGGAAGAACACGCCTTCCGTTCAACTGAAATGTCCGAGGAGCCCATTCTCCGTACGTTTGGCGCCGGCGGTCTATTCATGACCACAGATAATCGGAAATCCTATGCACAAGCATCATACGACTGCTAAACGCGTTACACCGTCCGGGACACTTCCTCTCAAGTCTCGGCCTGGAATTCCGTCGCAGGAGGTGCTCCTGCGCCGTGTGGACAATTCCAGGAATCGATTTGTCCGCGGCATTTTCAAATTACGTCCTGCACGCGCGCATCTGCCAACAACACTGGCAGCAATCGGGGGAAATCCTCGACAGTCGGCGCAAATGAATGGGATTCTCGCTTCGGTTTCCGGCGAAACAGCAAGCATGATTTGCGCTAAGATTCGCGGAGGTCCAGTCGCTGCTGCGGCAGGGTCCTCGGAGGACGAGATGAGAGGCCGAGATTTTCGTCCTTACATGCTCAGTACGGACCCCCTAGCTTGGGTTGCAGGATTCCCGACCTAGCCTTTAGCTTTTAAGGGCATTAGGCGGAGACAGGCCCGGCCGCTGCGGCACAGTGGCAGCCAAGGTGGCCAGAAGAGAAATGGCAATATGAACATGAGTCGAACTGTGACCTGGCATAATGCTGAAGTAACTGAGAGGTGCAGTCCGTCCAGGGAACGCACTTGGCTTGTTCTTTCGCACTTTCCGAATCAGTAAGGCCAAGCTCACGTCCTCATTAGTACCAGCCGGAAAGCCAGAGAACACCCAAACAATACTCCCTCAGTTAAGCCGACTTCAATATCCTACTCGTATCGTTGACATAGGAAGAAGGTCTTGTCAAGCGGTCTCTCGAGTCATTCAGCCTGAATGATCTGCGAAATCCTGAATCCTGTGCTCCGCGGTAAGCGATGGCAAGTCGACATATTCCCTCATGGCGACTCCTTGATTTCACTAGTTTGCACGTTTTCGGGATAAAGACTACGAAGCGGGAATGTAACGAGTGCCTGCTTTGCAGAATGACGTCTACTCGGTTGTCATGCGCGGACAGATTGCCCTTCAGCAGTGCCGCGTGTTTACGACCTCGGGTTCGTTAACACAGCAATGATCACAGGAGCAGAATGTGATGAAAATACGGCTGGCATATATCCGCGGACCCGAAGGACGGAGGATGGATCACCGACTCCTAAGTCGGTTCCTCTGGGGGGGGGGTCTTCAGATTGGACAACCCGGTTTGTTCCGAGCCTGCTCTCCGTAACCTCCCGAACTCACAAGATGACCACACCACCGTCCTCCCCTACTCTCTCACTGAAATTGCAGTTTATCATCACTATTTCCTTCAGTACCTCAGTCATATGGCATCAGATTTATGCATTCCCTTGTATTTCATCTGCCTTCTTGGGATATATATCCGCTGATCGAAATCACCCTAGCGGGCTCGGGCATTCACACTGCAGTCTTTATGCCTGACAAGACTCGACCATGACAGACTGCGGTGAGCATTCGCATCTGGTGCCAGACACACGCCCGACTCACCGAGTTCCGAGGCCCCAGTGGAGGACTCCACGTTTTTCGAGACACAGCAAGCGCCAGGAACTTGCTTGCATCGATGGCACAGAGGATGTCGCATTGGCGCACCGAATACAATACGTAATTTACAGCGATCGAAGCTATATCCTTGCGAGTTCCGCAGTGGGGTTTCTACGCCATGGAGCTGCCCACGATACTCGAGGCTTGCGCTGAACTGATGCTGCGAGTCCGTGTGTTTTGATCCTTTTGAGCTTCGCATTCTGTGCTGAATTCGGTGCTGCATGAGCTGCAAAGGATACTGGACCTGTGACCTGGGCGGCAATAGCAAGCCCAATGACGCTCGATCAGTCCGGCCGCACGTTTGTGCACCTCACGCAGGCAGCGTCGTTCTCATGTTGCGGCCATCGGCATGACTTGCTCGCGATCCCGTCCCATGACGCACTGTATTGCCTTCTGCAATTGCCGCACCCAGACCGGACGCAGACGAACTGACGAAGCTGGCGTATCCGGATCCTCAATGAGCGCGAGCATATAGTGCAGACACTGACTTTTTCTCCCGCATTTTTGGATAACGGAAAGCCAGAGGAAGACTCTGGCTTAACATTGCTGCGTCCTGCACCCCTACAGTCCACCACAATCAGCGCCGTCCGCGCGTACCGTCACATTCGGTGCCCGCAACCCACCGTGCTCTCCTGAGGTCCTCGGCGCTGGATTTGCGCAACGACCACGACCAAGCTATGTCTTTGGATCAGCTCGTGCAGGCTCAGGATCATTCTCTACCTGTGGGGAGTCGCGGTAACTGCTCTCAGCAGGTCCTCGGCGCTGGACTTGCGCAACAACCACGACTAAGCTATATCTTTGGATCAACTCGCGCAGGATCAGGATCATTCTCAGCCTGTAGGGACGAGTCGCGGTAAGTCCACCGTCACGGCATGCGCGCCAAGCCAGCGGCGCTCCAGCAGCGGCTCGGGCTCGAGGCAGCTACAATGGTGGAACCCGGCGCACCAGAGCATTGCGGGCACGCACCTGATTTCTCGCCGCCGCCAGATCCATGCGACCTGCCTGCACTTGTAAGTACACCAGAACGGGCACAGGTGGTGACGGAACAAAGCGCAAGATAGCCATAGGTCGACAAAGAAAGAAGACAAGTAAGGGATTAAGAAGTAGCCTGACATTGTATCAGGAGGGCACGAAGGCGTGCCTGACTACCGAGAGCTGAGCGTAGTGATTTCAAGAGCGAATTCGAAGCATACATAGATAGCAAAGAACCAGGTGATGCTCCAGCGTCGTGCCCGACCCGGTGGTCTGAGTGCACCCACAGCCAGCGGGGCTTTTGCGGGCTGGAAACGGATAGAGGCATCAGAGTTGCGGTGGAGGGTTTGCTAGCAGAAGCGGCGGCGGAGCGACGGGGCGTCGCGTAGTTGCGAAAGTGGCCATCCGCTCACCTTGCCGTCTTGTAAAAGCGGTAGGCGAGGCCAGTAGCAGGAGTGAACCCGAGCCAGCGTACCCCAACATACGAGCGGCTGCGCACAATTTTGTCCACATGGAATGAAAAGGAAGAGCTCCCTTTCCAGACCAACCCTGTTTTCCCAGCGGTGCGAGCACGTATCCCGCGGTGCCCACAGCCCATCGTCGCGCTTGGCGCCCGTGCGGTTTGCCCGCTGCCGAGGTTGGCGCTGGTCTGAGCCGTTCGTTCGCTCAGCATTGTTCCCAGAGATTGCAGAACTATGACGGAAAGGTGATTATTCGAGACAGTCGAAGAACTACGGGTGCCAGAGCCGCATATCAGGAACATGAGCTGGCCCGGGAAAGTGTTGGATCCAGAGAACGAAGACAAGTCCCAAAAAGTCTCATCATGGAGCAGTTATGTGCAACGTCGGCGGCGTCGTGGCGGATAATCTCGTTATAAAGCAAATGCTGAGCGGAGCCGCCGTTGCGTGCAAAGCCAACATTAACGGGGGCACATACGGATCGACCAACTTCAGGCCGCTACGCGTTCAGTTGACGGGAAGAAGGGCAGCCTCGGCCGCTACCGGAATCAGGGCCGATCTAGGTATATTTGTGAACTCCTACTATTGCTTGAGTTGTATTCTCCCAGTAATGAAAATCAACGGCGTGCATACGTGAATAGGTGCTTAGGAGGCGGTGACTGCCGCTAGCGGCGCTACGATGGGTTAGTGGATGGCTTCAACCAGGCTCTTCCATGGCAGCCTCTGTGATGCTGAAGACTTCAACATCCCTCATTTCAACTGTGAAAAGCCTTTCTTCATTTTTTTGCTACTTTGACCTACTTTTATGAGGTGTATATTCTCTCTTTCCATCGAACTTGTCGAAGAACAATGTTCTGTCAGGAAATTTGGAAGTCCGCATTGCGTCCGCGACGCGAGATCAAACTCCGCCAGAGTGTCTTGTCTTCAAGCTCTTTTCGCGGCCATCATAGAAAGCACGGATACGCCGATGTGGCTTACTCTTGACGAGACTCAGGCATTGTCAGACGCTTTGGAGTCTACGCTCGCGACATCGGCACTGGCCCGCATGCAAGTTTATGCAGGCAGCCCTTCAACTTCACCTCGACTTGCCGTCCGCTCTCTACGCTCCCAGCCTTGCGCCTGCGCGATCGACATATGAATGCATGGAAAATTCTAGCTATCATGTCTCATTGTAACCGGATTGTGGCGACAATTCTTGGTGATTCCGCGTTTGCCGCCCTCAGGTGCAGAACGCCTTCTTGCCAGGCTCTTCTGCCGGTCCGTCAGCGCGTCAGCGCTAGTGATTGCTTCTCGCGGCGCAGGACATAATGAGCATAAGGGACTATATCAAGCTGCATCGTGGGAATAGCGCCTGCAACAAAGCCTTGGTATGTCGCTCACGGTCCGCCGCTCCGCTCGCGCGTGCGACTGTCAGGATCCATGCCCGCTGATATATAAAGAAGGCTCAATATTTGCAGGAAGGACTGCAACGATATCATGCTGCATTCTTCCAAAGTCCTACTCGTCCTCTCAGCCTGCGCTGCAGCACATGCGTTGCACCTGGACATCGATGCGTCTGCAGGAAATGCAACCGAGTTCACTGTTGCCGCGTTCATCGAAACCAACATTGGCCGAACGGATGATGGCGGTCTGTATGCGGTATGATAGTCCATGATTGGCTGGCTTGTGACTTACAGACTTTCTCCATAGGAGTTGAGTGAGTCTCAAAGTCATGATAGCCGTTCGTTTCTTAATTGCTTCCTTGAAGTTCAAAACAGAGCGTTTCAAGGAGAGTGCCTTCAAGTGACTATCCTTCTTGTTACCCGCTTATCTTCGTTGCAGAGGAAGACCAGTATCTCAGCCTCACGGGGTGGACGAAGGTCGGGGAAAGAACAATCCTCATGAAGGATGCCGAGGAACCGCTGCACGCTCTCAAAAACTCGCTCCAAATCTGGCTTCAGGCCAACGAAACGCGGGGGTTGCGAGGTGGTATCAGTAACGCAGGTACGAAGGCTCCGACACCCTCTTCTCAGCTTCTAAACTACACTTCAGGATGGTGGGGTATCCCCGTAAAACCGCAGGCGTACCAAGCATCGTTCTTCGCGAAGCGCGCATTGCTCTCGGCTCCACTCCAGGGAACTATCGACCTCTCTCTTTCGTCGCTCACGGACGGCCGCGTCTACGCTTCCTCATCGATCCCCGCACGTGACATTACCACCGAGTGGAAGAAGTTCTACGCGACTCTGCGGCCGACACGCGCGGCTCCAGACGCCAACAACGCGTTCAATCTCACGCTCGACGTTCTGCGACAGGATCAGGGACTTTGGGTTAACCTTGTCTCGTTGTTCCCGCCGACTTTCAAAGGCCGCGCGAATGGTCTGAGACCCGACCTGGCGGAAGCTGTCCGAGATTTGGGCGTCAAGTACATTCGCATTCCGGGTGGCAGCAACCTGCAGGGTGAGGCCTCGTTGACATCAATAACGAATTTCTTTCATATCCCCCTTTGCAGGCACGACAATAGAGCATCGATACAACTGGAGCTCGACTCTGGGAGCGCTCGAGGATCGGCCGGGTCGAGTAGGATTATGGGGTATGTACTGTATAACAGCTTGCGCAGCGCAATTGGACTGATGATTTTCAGTCGGCTACCAGACGGAAGGCTTGGGTTTGAAAGAGCTCCTTGACATGTGTGAAGACCTTGGCGCTAGCGCAATCCTTGGGGTGTACGCAGCGTATGCCTCTGACGACGAAAGCGTGCCAAATACTTCGCAATTGGACAAATACATTGAGAGCGCTGTCAATGAACTGCAGTTTGTCGTCTGGTCTTTCCTCGTTATCAATGGCTGCTCTGACACCCAAGTCTAGCTTTGTGCTCGGAGATCCTGCCAGGAACTCCTGGGCGAAGTTGCGTGCGGACCTGGGTCATCCCGAACCATATCATCTTGAATATGTGTCAGTCGCAGTCTTTCACCCTCATATTTACTCTCAAACTCATGATCGGCAATACAGCGAGCTGGGGAACGAAGGTATGCATGTTCCTCGCCGAGCGCTGTTCACTGAATCAGGGTAGACTTCACATCGACAACGTACGGCTACCGATGGGACCGCTTCACGAAAGCAATGAGCTCCGCGTATCCACAGCTGAAATACGTCGCTTCCGCGGACTTGGCTGAGGCGGCGGTGGTCGACCTTCACGATTACAGCGGCTCCGACGTTTTCATTGGATTTTTCGATAGGTCACTGCTTTCCAATGGATCCGTCTCCCAACTGACATTCCGCCATGCCGTAGATTTGATGACAGACCTCGTACTGGCACGAAGGTGGTCGAGCTGGAGAACGCGGTCATCACGAACAATAGCGCGGTATGATTGGTAACATCTTTGCAATGGTACCGGGGACTTTCGGTTAACCGATTGCCGCACTTCGTGCAGCACATCGGTTAACCGAATCCCGCACTTTGGCACATTTTGGAGTAGTAAGTAAATGTAATCAGCACGTCAGTAGTGGCTCAATATTACCGTATAAACCGCTGAGAACCGCTTGGACGCATCGTGAGA